>JAZGTK010009703.1:0-17028 GCA_036877625.1 Ambastaia sidthimunki | reverse complement strand
CCACCCCTCCAGTCTGCACTCACACTATCAGTTAAGAGTCAGAGTAACACACTTACATCATTAACAATGAAGCGTTTGTTTGTTTCACTGATACACTGTCTAACAGATTTATCATTTATGCAGTGTAGTGATTTTCACTTGACTGTACAGCACATATCATAAGATTATTACAGACACAGACTTGATGAAGCAWTTTGCAGATTTACTCACAAGCTACAATTTCTGTTCATCAACACGGTGAGAAGCAGCTCCGTTATAAACCTAAATATACTCAAATAGCTCAATGTATTAAATTATTCTGTATAAGTAGTAACAGAAGGTGTTTGTTGTTGTAATGAAGAGTAGCTGTTCTGTGCTCTGCCGCGGTTAGTGATCACACTACATGTGAACAGAGTCCAATCCAACCTGTGCTCTGGGCCTCCTTTTGAGTAAGAATGCGGTTAAATGAAGCGGAGCGATGACATGATCAGACAAACCAGGCTTTTGTCAGCTCCGGTTCAGAGTGCCTAGTGTGAGTCACTAAATTATACACAAAAATACAATGAGCAAAAATCAAGACATGTTTCTGTCAGTTATGGTTACCCATAACCGAAATGTGACCTCTGTTAAAAAAAATCATCTAAAAGGCAATGAACTGTATGGAATATAAATACACATGAACTAAAAGGGCTAAATAAACAAACACAGATGAACCGGAAACCAAGGGAACGGAGGAGAGACTAATTAACTTAAACAAGAAGTGATAATGACTAATTAACTTAAACAAGAAGTGATAATGACTAATTAACTTAAACAAGAAGTGATAATGACTAATTAACTTAAACAAGAAGTGATAATGACTAATTAACTAAACACAAGGAAACTGGATACATAGAAAACACGAAGAACATGTAACAATAATGCTTCATTTCTTCCTCACTGGCAAACACCTGCCGTGAACTTTTAAAAGAATAATAAATGACATATCAAACACATGAAGTGTGCAGCTGGCTTTGTCTGGTTTGTGACACTTCTGTGTCATTTTGAATAAATGAGAGATTTTTAGTATTCAATCATTCACGATCAAGTAAATAATTTATTGCGCAGCAAAACGTTTCAAAATTTCAGTTCCTTACAATAATTGAGAATATTTACACGGCTGTTGTGTTCTAACATTACAGTGACTCCGCTGCTCATGTCACATCTCCTGCTAGTCTCACAGAAAAGGTGAATGTATTTGCAAGACTCACTCTCACGAACTCAAAACATTCTGCACATTTAATAAATGACTGAAGTGAATTAGCTTAAGCTTATGAACACCCAACTCAATGAATGATAGTGGGATGTCTGAATCTTAAATGTTTCTTCTGTGTCCATTTTGCGTTGAGGTCTAACACAAGTAATATTATACTCATGCATCTAACTGGCTTTAACAGCTGCCAGTTGTGTCCTTATGTTTCACAAAACAGATCTGAAAGTTTTGTCTTAATTGCTGTAGGTCAGTGCAACAGTGATCTAATTTACAATGTCTGCAAGTTCAGTACAAAGGATAAAAATTCCAAATGTTTTCCAATGCAGTATTATTCAAATATTCGAAGAGAAAAGCGTATCAAAGTGTAAATCATAGCATTTTTTACATTTTTTTCATTATTTATTAAAAATATATAATCTACCTCTACTTTCATTGTTTTGTTCTTATGTTATTTTTCACATGCGATTAACTCTTGTATATAAATGTACAAATATCAACAAAACTAAACATTTCTTGGAACAATTAGTGGCTTGTAATTTGACAGAATTGCTGATGTAAAATTAAGAAAAAAAGTTATGCTTTCTTACAGTGTACATTCTCAGTACTGAGTAATATTAACTGACAACATGCATTTACTATAGAGTTACAGTTGGGATTAGAGTTTGGCTTAGGGTTAATTGCATGTAATTATGCATCATTAACTGTTGTTACTATAGTAAGTACATATGTACTGTTGGTTCAGAACTTTCTCAGTGGAAAACCCCAGGTAGTGAAAGCAGGACAATTCACTTCCAGCTTCATCACCCTGAGCTCCACCACTCCCGTTCTTCTCTTTCTACACATATGACTGTGTGTTCTTCCACAGCTCTACTTTCATTGTCAAACAGTGAAGCTGTGTGCACCTCAGGGTCTGCTCTCCCCACTCTCCATGACATCTACTTCAGCTGCTAAAATCATTAAAGAGTCCACTTACCCTGCTAACAGCCTGTTTTACCTGTTGCCATTTGGTGAACGGTACAGCTGTCTGTTGACAAAGACTGAGAGAGTTAGGAAGAGCTCTTTCCCCCAGGCTATCGGACTCATAAACTCAAACAGTTTTACAACATCTCATATTCCCTTGCTCTGTGTATTAAGTTCCCTATCAGTCAGTCTGTTCGACATTACATCAACTTACTGATGTATGGGGTCTCACTTGAGAGCCCATCACCTACCAGTAGTGGAAAAACGTGCCAATGAACACTGGCCTGAGTGGAAGAAGCTAATAGGCATTGGGCAAAGGAATACCTGTAGCGGCTCCCCTCTGTTCTTCAGCAGACCGGGTCCTAAGATTATTTCTTTAAAGAGCATTTCCTCTAAAGAGCATTTCTCCAAAGAGCAATAGACGACGTGCATTTTTTAAAGATGTATTTCCGTCCATGTGTTTTCAATGCGGTCGCTTTCTGACTTCGTCTGATGGTCATGATCGCTGCGTCACTATCTGGGCTTAAAGCAAGCTGAGGCAGCATTCACGGGCAGGTCCTGGGCTTAATAAGCTTCCTCTGCTGCTCTCGGCCTAATGTCTGAAGGCAGCAGATTTGGTTAGCACTTTGGGAAAGTGACGGTGGAGACTCCCCTGCTGGGTCAGTCCCCGGGACCTCCCAGTCCTCTGCAGTGTCTGGCTCAAAGCTGCCAGGTGATGGCATGGCTCCCCCCGAAGAGCCCGCTATCACTTTCTGCACTCTGGACAAGGATTGGGTGTCAATTACTGCATTGTGACTTTCCCCTCCGGAGCAGACACTCCATCTCCCAAGGTGCCCTCTTCGGTGACACTGTCTAGGGCTTTGCCTAGTAGTTCTCGGCAGTCCAGAAGCTGACGGAGGCTCAGCGTGACCTGGCATGTAGTCTGCTCGTCACCAAGAGCTACCCCACGTGGGAAGTTGACACCTATTCCTCAGGTCCCTGATAAGCCCTCCAAGAGGACGGCTAAGCAGCTGTAAGATGAGTGGTTCAGAGTGTAGGACAATACCTTATTCCCAAAAGGTGGTGACCACACCATCTTTCTTGCCAACACCACTCCAAGCATGTCTGTCATCCCCCCATAGATTTGGCTATGCAACTCGATTAGACTCGGCTATGCAACACAGCAACACCCTTGTCCTGCAAGCAGAGATTGCAGTCCTCCTGGCGAAGGATGCAATCGAGCCTTTTTCTCTAGCTGAGATGAAGTCAGCCAAGATGGAGGTCACACTGAAACTTTTTCAGAGACTCTGGGGGCATATGGCATCCGTGGCCAGGGTCACTTCACTCGACCTGATGCATATGACTGGCAAGTCCCAATATGAGCATGGCAGTGTGACACAATGTGTGATTGTCACACCGTCCTGCCATTGAACCTTCAGCCCTTGGCCGGACATTGCCTTTCTATGGGTGCCCTGAACATGTGTCCAGGCACTTTGTTGTTAAAACAGTTTCCTCCAAGCCAGGCTGAGGCGCTGTGTGCAATGGGCAGGTGGCCTCAGGTTCCTGGAGGAGTGTATGTCAGTATGTTGATGTGACGTCTCCATTGCCTCCTTTAGGGAATGAAGGCATACACACATGAAGGCATACATATGTAACGGAGACATTATAATGTCATTTGCACAATATACTTTACTATGATACAACTATTTATACAATCTGCATTCTTTTTTGCACATTGCCCATCTTGCACATTCCCTGTATACTACCTCTACCTCTACGCACTCTCAAGTTCACTTTAAGCTCAAGTTCATCTTTTTTTAATTCTCTGTAAATATTTTGCTATTGGACCTGCCTATGGACCAGTCTTACAGTAATTTTACTGCTAGTTGTATCCTGCATATAACTCTACATGTGACAACTAAAATCTTGAATCTGGAATTCGTGGGCCACAAAACCCCTGAGGAAGGGGGCAGAGTTTACATTGACGAAAAAACAGATGGGATGTTGATGCACACATTTCTTAAACTGACTAAATGCAGCACAAAAAACAAACAATTGAGATAGCTTTGTGCATAGTTCAGTCATCACCTATCCTTTTCTATGCTCACTAGTACTATTTCTGATAACAGGGCATGTGGAATTAGTTCACTGTTGCACTGAAAAATGTCTTCATTATTTCCTTTGTTGTATTTCTTAATACTTGATTTTTATTGTTGTCACCTGTATGTGCATGTGAACTGACTACTAGGGTTGAGTCCATTTGCATCCTTTTCCATAGGTTTTCCCAATTTTGTCCAAGTTGGCCGACGCAGTCCTTGCAGAACCCTGCCCACCGGTGCCCCACTCAAACCTCACCCACCCAAACCACTGTGTTCCCTGCCTTGATGTCTGACACCTCACAGTGAGGGCGGCTGTGTTTGCTGTCCACAATTAACAGGGACTCAGCTGACAACATAATCAAGTACTGCCCAAACACCCCACTGGATACCACAAAACGTTTGGTGTCTCCCCAGTACCAATTAGAGGGTGGAATTGGCTCTTTGATGTTCTTTAGAACTTTACTTTTTCCCATCGACAGATCAGAAAAAAACAGTTCTGAGCCTTCAGCTGAAGAGGTCACAGCGACATACTGGTTGGATTCTGTGAAGGACGGTTGAAACTCCAAGTCTGAGATTGGAACAGAGATGTCCAGTTCATGAATTAGTTTAAGTTCACCTTGGAAGGAGACTGTCTGAACTTGGAGTTTCCCACGACGCTTATCCATGGAGACAATGAAGCGGCCGTCTGGAGACACAAAGGGCTGGCCGTTGATGTTGGGATTGGTTCCAATGACTGCATCAGTTATGCTGTCGATAAGAAGCTGTGGGTTTGGACCAGAATGGTTCTTGACTTGGCACTCAATGAAATAGTAACCGCTCAGATGAGTGTAGGCCATGCTGGCTGGAATACAGCTGTAGTTTTTAAGACTAATGGTCTTGACTAGACTGAAGGTCTCAAGGTCGATTTTTTGCACCGCTGGCTCCGATTTTAAGTAGACAAAGCCAAACCTGAGATAACAATGGTCAAATACAGGTTAATATTCTTTTGGGGATTTATTAAAGTGCTTTAATTGGAACTGTAATTTGCTAAGTTTTGCTTTCTAGAAGAATGATGTTGGAAAGCTGACAGAGGTCATGCAGGCTGAGTAGTGTGCATCATTTCTTACCTTACATGGGTGATAATGAGGTTGGTGGGTGGAATGTAGAAGTCCTCCACTCCTTCAAACGCAGTACGAATGACCTGATTCTTATTGCTGCTGCTTGCAGAAGAGATCACCTTTAAAAAAACAATTCAACAGGCAATAAAAATATTACAACCCTGTAAGAATATACTGCTACTCTAAATCTGACCTGTTACATTTTGACATTGACATCTCTGTGCCAGCGATGATATGTGTTTAAATCATGCAGCTAAATGATAAAACTGTTACTGACTGGACAATTGTTTGATGGCAGATGATAAAACAGGTGAAAAACTAGACTTACATTGAAGGAGGGAATCATATTATCTTCAAGCAAGCACCCAGAACATTCTAGCAGTGCACTTAAAACTACTCAGAACACCACGACAACTGAAACACAACAACCTGGCAACCACCCACAACCCTCTAGCATTGTGACAGTGAGATTTGCCCTGACAAGCACCACTCAGATTATGCTCAGTAAATGTAAAACTGTATTTTACACGCGGTTTTCATCAGACATTCAGGTATTTGTTTGTAGCATATCTACCTTAGATCTGGACATGAATAAAAAATGCATTAATAAGCAGCAGCTGTGTTGCATTATACTGGTTTTGATAATGTGATATAAATAACCACAGTTATTGATACTGTATTAATATTACACATGATAACATTGTAAATGATTCAGTGCTAGTATCTGGTTGACCCTTTATCACAGTAGGTGGTGCTATTGCACCTGTTTAACATTTTGCCCTAAAATTGACACAATGGACACAAACTCTCTCTATCCCTTCCTACACTCATATTTTAAGTCATTTATGGGCAAAAAAATACAAAATAAACGAAATGACATGAACTGATAGCATTATTTATTTTTATAAATTACGAAAGATATTGTTGCCACCTGCAAACAAATGATGCAAGAGTTTATCAGCTAGTGATTTTAGTGGATGTATGAAGAGTCCTAACAAAATCACCTGAGGTTCATTAAACAACATGTTCCACTAATGCTTGGCAAACAAAAAGTGTTCACATGTTTTTCAGGGTCACTGTAAGTGGAGACGCAGCACTAGAGTGATTTATCTCACCTTTGCTTTGGGGAACAGAGTTTGTTTTCAGTCCCTGTTGTGATTCTGGCCCATAGCCCTCATAACAAATATTGAATTATACCTCTAAACCAAGACATTTGCTTTCATTTGTTTAATCCAACGAATTGACAGCCAGGTTGAGGTCCAGTACTGCCTCCGGTCTAACAAATTGCTCATGTCTGGGTCAATTTCATTCGAATTGATTTGAATATTATGAAGCCATTAATTTGCAGTGTATACTTTAAGCCCTGCAGCTTTACTGAGTTATTCATTATTCCCTCTGAACAATGAACAAGCTGAACACGCAAAACACCTGCAAACTTTCCCACTGTTTATAACATAAATGATTCACATCAGACTAGAATTATAGCATATTTGTAAAATAAAAGGTCTGTTCATTTTGGCTTTGTTTAAGGCCCTGTGTTTCTCAATGATGTGTTATGTAAATTGACACAAAGACAGAACCGGTAAAGGGATTTAAAATGGCAAAATGTATCAGTCAGCAGGGAGGGTTGCCAACAGCTGTAGTCAGAAAGTGAAATTAAAGTGTGCCAAACTGGTTTCAAAATCAGTGCCGAAATGCATTTGTTAGGCAAAGCCTCACATTTACACCTAACATTAAAAAATACACACTGTTCACAGATAAACAGCCCCACAGAAACCCTCTGACTAAAGACTGACAGCAGAGGACTGCAGGAACTTTCTCTTTGTTTTTAAGTTTTTGTGTTCAGTGAGCATAACTGATGTTCAGGTGTAAGTAAAGTAAGTGATGTGAGTTTGCGTTAAGGTGCTTGTACTCACCTGTAAAGTGGAACTGGATCTCAGCATGTCTCCCCAACTTAAGACCCACAGCTGGTCATGAGATTTATCATACAAGAGTTTGACGGGCATTGAGTCTGTTTCCACAGCCTGATAGTCCAATCAGAAGGGAGAAAAAAACTTACTTTTTGCTGCACAATTCTGGGAAATCTAATTCTTCTTGATCTTTTGACATCTGGAACATTGTTGTACTATAAAAACAAACTATACGGTTACAACTCAAAACTTCCTCCTCMGTCTAGAAACAGCTTGTCAGTCTAATGTCAGTCTAATGTCAGTCTAATGTCAGTCTAATGTCAGTCTAATGTCAGTCTAATGTCAGTCTAATGTCATACTGCCACAATCAGGACGCAATAGATCTTATTTTTAGTCATATTTGTTGAGTTCACTGTTAATAATGTTCTTGTCTGAACATTTTGGAGGATTTACTTTACATTCTGACAAGAAATTATGGCCACTGATTTTTAATCTGATATTTAAAGCTGAAATCTGTTAAAAAAAATCAGTTATTGAACAAGTACGTAACAGATCAGTATTCAAAACGGTCTCCTTACCCCTAATTTACAGTAAGTTTATAATAATGATTTATAATTAGAGCTGTCAGGTCTAGATCCGGCTATTGAGTCGTGTGTTTGGTGCTGGAACGGTGGCTTGTTCTTAGAGTAGTTCGAATTTAAACTTATTCGCATTAATAAAAAAAAAAGTCCCCTAAAAATGTTCAGAGATGGCGATAGAGAGGCAAAAGTTAAGCTCTGAACAACTTTATGTTAGCCGGTAACATAAATACTGTCTGTGTGAGATCAGGAGCTCAGTACGTCTGTGGTGTTGTCTGCTGAGCATGTGATCATGCTAGAAGCATCTATTTCTCATGAAGAGGCACTCACACATATCTCCACCCTCCTCCACCCTCACGTTCTCTGTCTGTCTGCATTCATCTCATTGTTTCTATTGTATTTAGGCTGTATGTTGTCTGAGGATCAAATTTAAAGATACCGAAGTCAATAAGTCAGTATTAAATAAGTCAAGTCAGTAATTCAGAGATCTCAGCACAAACATTCCTCACAGTTATTATAGCCCTGGACCCTGTTTCCTGATAGTGATGACAGGTGTTAACCCATAACAAACAGGTGTTATGTTTTATGTGATTTATGTGCAAGTATTTAACAGAAAGGGTGAGTTTGCCTCTGTGTCTGGAGTCACTGTCGTTTATGACTTTCTAAAACCTCACTGAAATCACTTTAGTGCAACTGTTTGTGTAGCTTTACACACAACTGAGAGCAGTTTAAAGACATTTTCTTAAACATTCTGCTCAGTTTTATAGTGAATGTATTGTCAAAACATGTTACTGCACAACAGACTGTTGATCTGTTTATCTCTCTTTATCAACCTGTAGAACACATTTCTGTCTAGATAACCAATAATCTTCAGTCAATCTGAATTTCATCTGTACAGTTTTCTTGTGTGAACACTTGTTTGAACACGTGGTCATTCAGCCCTGCTTTATTTTTAATGGATTTAGTCATGTATAATTCAACATCATTTTGTATTATTGAAACAAATAAAATATTATAAAACACTCTGCTTTTGGGAAACAGGGCCCTGTACAAAACTCTTTTATTTCTCCAAAGGTATTTTAGGAGAAAAACCTGAGATTCAGTTGCTACTTCAAAGAAACACAACTGAGAGTTTCATTTGGTTCCGCTCTGAGGCGACAATCGCTAAACAAAAATGTCCTCTGGGCTGACCTACATCACTCACGTTACTGCCGCGTGTTAGCATGTGTGCTATAATAAAGATCTGTGAAGTCATTTGAGCTGCGGGAGGAAAGAGTCCCACCTGCATCACTTTCTGTGTCTGTGTGTCAATCAGCAGCAGTCTGTTGAGAAGTGGCTGGGACACATACACGTATTTGTCTCGTACACTGACCGCTGATGCCCAAACACACTCGTGCACAGAGTCTGTGTTGATGCTGGGACACAGCTCTTCCTGTGAGGAACACACTAATGTTAATCAAACGCACTCGTGCACAGAGTCTGTGTTGATGCTGGGACACAGCTCTTCCTGTGAGGAACACACTAATGTTAATCAAACGCACACGTGCACAGAGTCTGTGTTGATGCTGGGACACAGCTCTTCCTGTGAGGAACACACTAATGTTAATCAAACGCACCCGTGCACAGAGTCTGTGTTGATGCTGGGACACAGCTCTTCCTGTGAGGAACACACTAATGTTAATCAAACGCACTCGTGCACAGAGTCTGTGTTGATGCTGGGACACAGCTCTTCCTGTGAGGAACACACTAATGTTAATCAAACGCACCCGTGCACAGAGTCTGTGTTGATGCTGGGACACAGCTCTTCCTGTGAGGAACACACTAATGTTAATCAAACACTTTGATGAAGAAATATCGTCATATTTAAAAAAATAAACAAATCGTGTTTTTCTTACAGAAAATCATCTCTGTAATGCATATACAGTAACAAATAATATCAACAAATAATGGCATGTTATTTACACTGACACATTACATTTGTTGAACCTTATGTTGATTTGAATAACCAACAAACAAAAAATAATTGTGTTAAAATGCAATAGTGTGAGAGAGGGACCAAAAAAATAGTTATTTTTTTAGTGGAAAAGAGAATTAATTTTTCTTATTTTGATGAGGTTGTTTCTGTGTCATGCAGAGTCAGTTTTGCTAAGACTTACATAACTACCCAGAATCCTCTCCGTCCGCCTGATGTTTCTGCGTATCTCACAGTTGAGAGGCTGCAGGATTGTGATGCCCTCACTGGAGAACACATAGAACATGTTCCCCACACTCAGCCCTACCACAACACAAACACTCCCGTCAACAGCTTAATCACACACTCCATTACATGCATGCAAAGAAACAACACAATATGACTCCACTGGGCAGAAGACAGTCTAGATCAGGGGTGGGGACTTTGATAATGACGAGAGCCAGTCATTTTTGTCCTTTAAACCAAGGGGCCAGATTATGTAAATGTAAATCTCAATTGCACTAAATGTACACAAAACAAATGTACGAAGGTCCATCTTACAGAACATTTTCAACATAACCTGAAATAAAGTGCTTAACATGTTATTACCAAAATCCACATATTACTATTAAAGATGTCCCTGACTGAATGTAAGAATATAATTATTCAGTGATACAATTTACGGTGATGATAACAGTGATCGGCGGGAACGACAGCGACCTCTCCTGCTGTTAGAATTCACATCCTTCCTAATCTTGTTTCTCAAATGTATCAAAATCGACGAGAGCATCATATGGTCCAGCGGCCGTATCTGAGGATGCTGCGGGCCGCATACGGTTGCCCATCCCTGATCTAGAACAAGCAACTGTCACTATTAAAATCCCTTTGCATGAGATGACTGCAGAAAGTGCATTCACAGGTCATCAGCTGTTAGTTAGGAAGCAGGCGTTGATGCTGAAGCTGGACCGGCATTGAGCTGCCGTGTTGTCAGAAAGTGGGAATGAAAGACAAATGTACAGTAATGGTGTGCATTCAGTGAGGATCAGATATTACTGCGCTCATAGTAATGATCACTAAGCAGAGCGTGACCACACAGCCACTCATCTACTTCACTAGCATTGTGTTCCTGATGCCACTGATTCACCGTCAGTCAGGAAGCTGTTTCTCTCTCTGGGAGAATGTGGCTAGTAATAGAGAGGAATTGAGCTTAAATGCTCATTACTTTTGTGCTGTGGATTAATTGTAGGTTGTTTATGGTTGCCATACTATCACAGCATTTTACCGGTGCGCAGTCACATACGTGCATATATGTGCTATCTTACAATGGTTTGAATGTGGCATGTTTTGTACATTAAAACATGCTATAGTGACAATTTATTTAGATCATTTATGGGTTTTTTTGGTCTTTGTTGTGCTCTATACAATACACATAAAAACATCTCGGGTTACCAGTGTAACCCTTGTTTCCTGAGAAGGGAACGAGATGCTGCGTTGTAACACTTTGGGGAACGCCCTCAGTGTAACAGGGACAGTGTAACATTTGAGGGATATAATAGCCAGCAAGAAAGGCCATCTTAAAGTAACATTCTCCGACACCAGGTCAATGGGCTTGAAGGGCTTCAGGTATAGCCCCCATAGAACCACTGTCAGGTTCCACCACAGTACTCTAGACTGGTTGGGCAGTTTCATCCTTCACCACAAACTAAACAAAAAATAAGATGGTGCTTCCCCAAAGGTCCATCATTTAATGGTGCATTGATGGCAGCTATGGCCACCACACAGACCTAAAGTGTGGACGGGAAAGACCCCCAGAGAAAAGAGCCTGGAGAAACTTCAGCACTGAGGCCAATGGGCAGTTAACTGGGTCCAACTGGAATTCTCTGCACCATAAAGTAAAAACATTTTCCTGTTTCTCACAGAGAGAGATTAGAATGTTCTCAACAACCTTAGTTGAAGGCAAAATCTAAGAGCTGGTCCCCACACACTCTGACCACTTGAATAAATGGACGTGTATTAGAAACAGCTGTCATTATGTGTGAAGAGTCTCTCAGTGGTCTATGAGAGAATCACGTATTCACACTATTAAACCTGTGTTCACATTAACTGACTACAGTCTGAGAAGTGAACACTGGTGTTCATATGGCAGCAGCTCACAATGTTCACAGGCTGTGTTTTTGATCCTCCATCAACACGTGTGTAACTGTTTTAAAGCACACAAGACAGACAGCTTCACACAGAATGCTTGCTGAAGACCAGCAGCTAACTTTCATATAGTCTGTCATCACACAGCACCAGTCTGGACGAGCTTCACGCGTGTTTTTCATGCTGTTACGCTGAGGTGTTGTTATGTGCCACAGCGCTAGTTCGATTCTGTTAACACACCTTCTTCCCTCCAGAGAATGTTGGCCACTGTATGGAAACATGAAACAGCACAGGACAGTGTTAGCACACCGCAGCACAATTTCACATATTAAAGACTTACAGAAACACTGAAACGAGTCTAGCTCAAGAGAACATGTCATCTGCCTTCTGTTAGACTCTGTGTGTGCGTATTGTGAAGATATCTTCTAGTTGCTGATTTCATTCAGATATTCCAGGTGTTTTCTTGCCTTGTATTACTCAAATACTTTCTCTCACTGTATGGACTGGATAGTGTGCACAAAGTAACCTAACCGAACCTAACTGAACCTAACCGAACCTAACCTAACCTAACCTAACCTAACCGAACCGAACCGAACCGAACCGAACCGAAGACTGTTTTCAGATGCTCAGAGTGACTATATGCACAGTCTAGCACAGCCTCAAGTGTATATTGATTTTAAACACTAGTAGCTACAAAACAAAAATATTAAGACAACTCTATTTAATTACTCTGTTCAGCTCTGTAAGACAGCTATATTATTATTAACACACATTTTAAAAGTTATTATAAAATTCATAATTCTGGCTTTTGTACATGATACATTGCCTGATGACACAGTTAGAGTTGAATAGTTGATATTGTAAATTACACTAGTCACACGCTTTCCACTGTGTACTCTAGTCACTAATCTCCAGTCTGTGCTAAATCAAACTCAATCACATACGTGTCTTGCGAGCTGAGTCCTCCACAAACAGAGATGAGATGTCTTCGTCCACGCCAACATCATTTTTTGCAATGCAGGTATAAGCTCCCGTGTCTTCATAACACACACTGGCAAAGTGCAGCTCACTGCCATTAGCTGAAGAAAACATCAATAACACACAACAGACTGACACAGAATTCTTACTCCTTATACACATGCTTCTTATTTATTACACACATACTATTCTTTACTACTATTTCTGTTATTTGACTCTAAATTTAGACTCTAAATTAGTTTGACTCTAATTTTGTTATTTGACTATAAATTTCACTAATTCACTAATCACTGCATACAGGCTAGATACAGGCTCAATTCAGACGAGAACTTCCCACCTCTGGGTGAAAGCTGATAGCTTTATAGTTACAATGCACCTTTATTATCACACTCATTTACATATTTTAAAGACAGGTACGTTTATTCATTGTTTGTGAGTAGCTGGCATGAAATTCTTTTAGGAAGTTGTCCTGTATGACATGATATACATCTACAAGCATTTTAAATGGGATTTTGATGATTTTTTTTGATATCTTTAAAAACCTTTATTAAAAGTTATTTATAGTTAACTTTATTAAGTAGAAAACTGTAGAATTATTTTGTCACAGTTCTGCACTGGTAGATGTTTAATCACAACATGGAGGAGAGCACTGACATCACTGACAGTGAAGTGACAGAGATAATCTGCTTCATAAAAGCAGAAAGTCAGATCATTTGAGGGATACAATACAACAATACAACACCCACTCACTTTCTCAGGAGATGGATCGCCTTAAATGAGTGTCTTGAGTGTATTGGAGAGGCACTGGCAGATATAATTAAAAGTACATCTTGAAATTGTGCATGAAATATATTTTTGTGAATTTATGAATGTCACGATCCTAGCACTCCTGACTCCACCTCCACACACTCCTTCATACAGAAACAGCAGCCATTGCACCACAAAGTGCCATAGCTAAAAGTTTTGTTTCATTATGCTTGTTCTCCCTCTCATTTGTATATGAACTTTCTGGCTTCCGCTACACATTGTCTAAATTTAAGCCCCTCACACTTAAAAACTGTCTTCCATTAACACCCTAATTACTTCACATGCTGCGTGTGACATCTTATGCTATTCTTCTGCACACGCGATTCAGTTCAGGAAGTTCAGTTCACACTGTAATCTGGTGTGGGCCACATTCTTAAATAGAATGTGAACAGCCAAACAAAAACTCAAGCATTAAAGGCTTGCAGTTTGAACATAGTCACAATAACACATTATGTTTCTGCATTGAGGTGGGCCTAATATTTGTCATCCAATAAAAAACAATGTTTATAAAAAATAAAAACAAGTTTGTGATAAAATCTTAGATTAGCATTTCATTAATGTGTGCAATAAAAAGAAAACAGACAGACAGATATACCTGCCAACAAACAGTGCAAAACACAGGCAGAAAAAATGAGACATTTGGCTGTCTCTACAATAGCCATTTTCATCTTTTACCACAGAAGATTTTGTGATATTAAACCTCCCTATGACAAATAAATAACTCAAAATGTCTAAAAACGTCACAGAAATGAAAAAAAGTTAGAGACAAATAAGGTCTTAGTCTAGTCTTTCATACAGAAGCAGAGTACAAACATCTGATCCAAATAACAACCTATTACTGGGAGTTATGGCCTGCACTCAACCAATGAAGTGCTTTCTATAAGGGGCTACTGTGTAAACAAAACTGGGTCCACTCCTGCTGAAAATAACATTCTTAAAAACAGCCCAACTGCTGGTGGTTGGTGTTTCATTTCATACAGTGTTTTTTTATTCTAACAGTCTTTGCAGGGAGACACAAATTCTCTCCCACAGCATTAAGTGTTTGCCAGTGATGTGCTTGAATGATGATTGCAGATTTAATCCACTGCTGGTGTAGGGGAGTGTGTGAATGATATTTTCATAGTAGTTTGTTCATTCATTAAATGATCAATACTTTATTGGCTTGACTGTAAAAAAATATATCTGCCTGTCTGTCTGTCTATCCATGCATCCGTCCATCTGTCTGTGTGTTTTTCTGTCTGTTTCTCCATCTATTTATTCAACCAATACCTCTGATTCCTGAGATGAAACTTTACCGAGAAGGGAAAGCTGTGTAGATCCATGAGGCTGGAGGGCCAGGCCGTTCTTCAGCCAGGAGAGTTTAGGGTTTGGAATACCATCAGCATGGCAGTGCAGACTGGCAGACACACCAGGTTCCTGGGCCTGAGTCTCTGGATACACCAGAATTACTGGAGGCACTAAGAGAGAGAGAAATGGTGAAAAACACACAAATAAAAAAGAAAAAGCTGAAAGAAAGTAGTAAAGAAGTGAATCCATTTCAGAATAATTAAATCATTTTGCTCCTCCCCTTTGTGTGGTAGCTGGAAATTGTAAAAAATGAATGGAAGAAAGTGTTGAAATAAATGAGAGATGGGTGAAGGCTCAAGGTTTCTCATGCAGCTGTGTCATTCTTCAATGAGAGTCATTCTACTGACAAAACAAGCTCTCCGACAATCATGCTTACTGACAATCCTTACAGCCTTACAGAACACTGCAAATGAAAGTAGATTGCTATATTTGTTTTAACACAGTGTTTGTGTTTCTTTATATCCCAAAATAAAGAAAGATGATTGTAATTAAACAAATCAATCAAAAAGGCAGAACATTATTTTCTATAGCAACACAATTCCATAAGCTTTGACAGCAAGTAAATGATTTGCTGTTCTGTGGTTATTATAAATAACTAAAAAAGGTGTTGGGTCACTTTGTATTCATAGAATCTTCTATTGACAAATGTGTAGTAGATCAGTTTTGCCTTCAACACAGAGCCTCTCTGATCACACAGCTGGAGCAGCCAATCTGTATACATACGACCTGTATAACAGATCCTACAATAGCAGCTGGAAAGGCTCTCACCCCTCACCATCTGACTGCTCCACAGCAGTGCTGGATGTGCATCAGATGCACCTGTGAGTGTATTAGGGCTTTTTGCCTTCAGGAGCCGTTTGTATGTTGTTCTTGTGTCAAAACGGCGACCGAAACACCTCGCTCCATTGGCTATGCTTTGCATTAAGCTGACCCTCTCAAAAGCTTATGAGCCATTACTGCCAAGCCCTTACGCAGCTAGCTTAGTGGTGCGTGTTGTTAGCATGCCAACACTGGTACCGTGCCAAACACCTCTAGAAGTGTCTAGTGTAGATCTTTAGTGTGGAGGCCTGGGAGAGGTGTTTTTGTGACCAGCACTGCGTGAGTAGGGTGTTTGCATTATGTCTATGGTGATTGTGCTCCAACACAGACCATGTGGCAGCTGCTCCCCTCCGCATGGCGCAGGTTTAATACGTAACCAAGAGACATTTTTGTAATTTCAAGAAAATTGACTTAACCCAAAAGAGAGATAGAAAAGATTCTACTACTAACCATTCACCTGGAGAATATGAGTCTGGGACAGCTCCTCATAACCATACGCATGACAGCTGTAGTTCCCCGTGTGAATTGTAGTCACCTTGCTAATGTAGAGTGAGCCATCATCGCCAAAGTCCTAATGGATGGAGAGAGAGGGACAGAGAATTAAACAGCAGGAAGTCAGGGCATGAACAGACTATGCATCAATGAGCGTCCCATGAGTGAGTGTGAACAGTTCCGTCACTCTCTGTGGCTGATAAGGGTTGTAAGGGTTAGAAGTATAACCAGCATTAGTGTGATTGATGAAGCCAGTTGTGGGTTTTTGAGGATGCGTGCCTCACCTGGACTTTTGCACAGACTCAAGGGAGATTAAAACATGAAACTGTTTTGTTGTTATAAGAGTTTGCTGAGGGTAAATGATTTAAAACATGAAAGCTCATTGTTAAAGAATAACACCTGCAGCTTTGTAGGTTTGACTGCACAAAGGCAATAAATCTGCAGTGTGTTTAGGAGGCTGTCACTAATACAGCTAAATGGATTGATTTGAATTGATCTCTCACACTGACGCGCTCTCTCGCTGACGCTCTCTCTCGCTGACGCGCTCTCTCGCTGACGCTCTCTCTCTCTGACGCGCTCTCTCTCTGACGCTCTCTCTCTGACGCTCTCTCTGACGCTCTCTCTCTGACGCGCTCTCT
>JAZGTK010009702.1:0-17029 GCA_036877625.1 Ambastaia sidthimunki | reverse complement strand
TAAATAAGGTTAAATTTCTAATGCAAATCAACTGGTGATGGTCCCAATTAATGTTTGAAAAGAAAACTAGCCACTATTAAAGAATATTGTCATTAATAAATTAATGATTAAAAATCTCACAGGTTTGGAATGATATGATAGTGAGTAAATGATGGAAGAATTTGTTCAGTTAAGCTGTTTTGGTAACATAGTTTGGTGATATGTTACAGAATTACATGTTTCTTGTGTTTAAAGGGCTGGAAAGTTCATGTCATCAACTGGGCCAGTAATCTTTTTAACATGTTTTCACTAAACCCCGCCCAATCACAACTCGAACCAATCAGAATAGACCCTCAAGGTAGGTCCACAGAAAAATGCAAAACTAAAATCAGATTATTTCATAATAAACATTATGAACACATATACGTTTATAAAGCCACAATACATAAAAAATATTTTTAAAACTGTCTTCTGTCATTTCTGATAATATTGTGACAGTGACGTGATTTCCGGCGGATGTTTATTGGTCAGTGTGAGGCGTGTGTGCGCGAGAGGAGCTCCGCTGCGGGCTGATATGCAGAGGCGGGCCGGGAGAGAAACAAGAGGATTGTGAGATCCAGAGACAGCTAGTTTAAATTGACTATATCAAAGGCCAAACCTTTAACTAAGTGTTTTTAATCGACGGGCTTGATAAAGGCAGGAGAGGTGTGTTTAAATGTGAGCGTGTGGCGGACGCCCGCAGGCAGCTAACGCTAGTCATGTAGCGCTTCATTCACACGGACGCTAAACATGGACACGATTCTCACACAAAACTTGTGAATTACATCAACTCTGATTTATTAACGCTGGGCTGAACCGATCCTGATGGAGAGCAGATGGAGGGCCATTGTGGATTCAGCTAGTACGAGCACAATACTCACCCATATGCAGAAAAACCCGCTTTCTTCCTCTTTAGAGTCTGTGGCTTTGATTTGACCCTAGACTGATAAGTGTTGCTTTGATCGTAAAACCTCTTTTTTATGTTTTTATGGCCGGCGGTAAGCAGATAAAATTAGCCGTAGCTTGAGTTTGGATCGGACCAGATGAAGGAATATAAGGTAGTTGTGCTGGGCAGCGGCGGCGTGGGTAAGTCCGCCCTCACGGTCCAGTTTGTGACCGGGACATTCATTGAGAAATATGACCCGACCATCGAGGACTTCTACAGAAAGGAGATCGAGGTGGATTCGTCTCCCTCGGTTCTGGAGATCCTGGACACCGCTGGTACCGAGCAGTTTGCGTCCATGCGGGATCTGTACATTAAAAACGGGCAAGGCTTCATTCTGGTTTACAGTCTTGTCAATCAGCAGTCATTTCAGGTGAGTGATGCAGTTTATTTATGAGTCCAGTAAATAGGCACTTAAGGGTTAGATTAGGGGATTATTACCATTTTATTACCGTAATAATAACATTGGGGTCAGGAAAGCTGGTTCACCACACTGAAGTGTGTTTGGTCAAACAGTGGCAGCAGGAAACCATGAATTGTGTCGTTTAAAAGTAGTTTGTGGCATTATATTCAACAGGTTGGAATAGCGTTATGTATACTCAAATCACACGAATGCTTTTATTTATTATATATTTAACCTGTTTGATGAATAATTCACATTAATACGCCCAGATCTCTGTTCGCAGGACATCAGACCGATGCGGGACCAGATCGTTCGCGTGAAACGCTTCGAGAAGGTGCCTCTGATCCTGGTGGGCAATAAGGTGGACCTGGAGTCAGAGCGTGAGGTGGCGGGTTCTGATGGCCGTGCTCTTGCACAGGAATGGGGCTGCCCCTTCATTGAGACCTCCGCCAAAAGCAAGAACATGGTGGATGAGCTGTTTGCTGAGATTGTACGGCAGATGAACTACACAACTTTACCCGAGAAACAGGAGCAGTGCTGCACCGCGTGTGTTGTGCAGTGAGCGTCCCGGCCTTACATTTACTCCAGGTATGAGAGTGCTAATCAACATTAGCGTATTAGCGCTGTTTACGCCCCATTCCTGCACGCTACGTTTATATGATTAGCATACTGTGATCAGCTCCATTATTATGCTGTTCGCTCAGCATCTATACAATAGATTGTGGCTGCTGTCAGTAGAGAAAGGGCCGCATGGCAGCTGCAGGCTGACTCCGCTCTGTTATCATTGGATCACACCAAGAATGTGGCGTGAAGAGAAAAACTCTTGATCCCAACAGCAGTGAGATGAAGCAGAAAGAGACAGAGCTGTCTGGACCGGCAGTCCGGCACATGAGAACAGGGAGAATCCTTGTAAAGCAAAAGGAAGATGCAACTTCCTGAATGGAAAGTGATGTTGCAAAACAGGAAATTCAGGGAATTGTGTGACTGCCCAGATGCGCCATTTCGGTGGTGACTTTATGTAAACACATTTTTTGCTCGTCTCTTTAAGATATCACGTATTGAAAATGACCTCTTAATACTAAGAAGATAAGAGAAAATGCTAAATAAGTTTAGAAGGTCAAGCTTTTGTAACTGAATATTAGCTGTGGCTAGTTATTCTTATGTTTAATATTGTGTGTGTGTGTTTTTTTTCTTGTCACTTCAATACATTTTGCGTTTCGTCTTTTAGGAGCAACATCCTGGCTGAATCTCTTGAACCAGTCACTGCTTTGATGATCTTCTGACCCTATGAGCCACATCTGTGCCACTGAGCCTCTGAAACTTAAGGACATCTGACAAGGCTTTCCTGCCCAGAAGAAAATCAATGCAGGGTCTTTTGAAATCCAGTGGGTCTGGATTCTAGAGCACATACACTATCTTTCAAAGTTATCCAAGTTATCTTTTGGTTACCGGGAAACAAGTCAAGTCTGTGAACTGGAGAGCGGAAAACGTTTGGGAATGGGGATATCTGTGACGGGACTATTAATAGCTATTTTTCTTAATTGGGGAAAAGGGTTAAGACGAGCGGGTCAGCTCAGGGCTGTCAAACCCCTGTAGATGCTTTCCTGTAAAAATCTCCCTGTTTTTCTTTTAACATGTTTGGTTTGATTTCTTATTATAAAGCTGTAACAGCCATTAAGGGGTTTCAGAACCTTAATATCTAACATTTGTTTTGGTTTGTTTTTTTAACTACTGGTATGTATGCTTTCTCTCCTAATACTCTATTTATTAAAGTCTTTAATTACAGAAATAGATAAATATTGCGTTTTTATATTCTGTTGGCTGTTTTGGCGTTTTTGTGACTGCAGTATGCTTTGTTTCTGAAATACAGCATTGATGAAGCCTTAAATGATTACAGTCTGAAACTTGTGTCGAGTCGGTCCTTTTTTTAACTCTTCTTTTTCAAGATGTCTAAACTAGTTTCTGCTAAGCCCGTTTTGTTGGGCTGCTGAACATTTAAATATGATTTTGAAAGTGCTTTAAAAGAAACATCTAGAATAAGTTTCATAGTATTATCACCGTTAGCCAAAATGAATTGCCTGGCTGCTCTAAGGTTTATAATATTAACAGTCCCATTCATCACAGTAATAAATATCTCTTAGCTTTAAATCATAATCATATAAAATGTACAAATTATTTAAAAAAGCACCAAAGTTTTGGTTGTTTTAAGAGATCAAGGTCACAAAACAAAATAATGAACTAAAATAATGAAGTTGGTGCATGCACTAACTCACAATAGGCTTTTGATAATGACCTTTAAGACCTGGAAGTCGACCATTATCAGTTCCAAGCAATCTGTCTTTTTGTGGGTAAGAGCAAATGTCTGAAATGTGAGAATCTTATGATGAATAACAGGAAGAGCTTGTGAAAGGCTGATGTTTGCTTATAAGGTAGGAGTTGATAGCAAAACTCATTTTTAATTGCATTATACTTACTGCATTCAATTGCTGGACATATAAAAAAGGTTGAAATTACAACATGGATGAAATATTTACTTTTAGGTAATATTTAATACCCCTAGCTGCAAAATATTCCATGTTTTGTTGTAGGTTTTAGTCTAACTTTGTGTCAAAGTACATTACTGCAACCACAATTATCATTAATTTATATTAAGATATTAGCAGCAATAATTTTAATTCTTAAAAGTACCTAAAATACAAAACTATCTTTTTTATTGTGGTGTAGAAGTTTTTCCAATATTCGTTTGTTGTCTGTACAAACTGGATGTTTCAGAAAAGCTGGAAAGTTCTGAGACAGAAAAGCTTATCAGATAATAACCATCTCAAGAGCTTAGATATCTGCCAGTCAAAAGCCTGTGACTCCAATACTGTGGTGCGTTAAAAACATGTCTCTGAATGTCCTTGAGTGACCCAGTCAGACCCAGATTTAAACCCTATAGTAACTAAATGGTGGGGTAAAAATGCAGTTCACAAGGCTAAAAATTTAATCTGGCACACATTAGAGAATCTGTAATTTTTCAGTTAATCATTTTTTCTCATTTTACTTTATTAAAATGTCACGAGACGTGACTTTTATTTTGAACGCCGGAAGTGCTTCAGCCGCCTTCGCGTTGACACGCTTCTCACCGTTTCTTGTTTCGTTTCAATGTAAACCTGTTTGAACAGAATCGCATCAGATAATCCCAGTAAATGCAATGAAAACTGTATTTGTAACAGTCGGGACAACAAGTTTTGATGATTTGATTGTCGCTGTGACTTCAGATGAATCTGTTAAGGTAATGACGCTTATTGTACGGGGCTGCAAAAGTGACATAAGCGTTGCTATAAACTCAATGTAACCTGTTTAATGACTGTTTTCTTTACATTTCTGTATGAAGGCATTACTTCATCGCGGGTACACAGACATGTGTCTTCAGGTTGGCAGAGGATCAGTCATGCCCGATCCAGACAGTTGTCCTGGACTAACAGTGGAAGTGTTTCGTTTCAAAGACTCAATAGCTGAAGACATAAGACAAGCTGACCTGGTCATCAGTCATGCTGGTAAAACAATAAAGTCAATGAAGTTTATTTAGGGACTTAAATGCACTTGGGGAGTGAAATTAAAGAAACAGAAAGTAATATGTTCTCAGGTAACTTGCAGTCTTATGTTTCAAGCAGAGAAGAGACAGAAGTTACGTTTTCCAGCTTTAATATTTACTTTTCTATCCGCATTAGGAGCAGGAAGCTGTTTGGAAGCACTGGGGGCTAATAAGCCTCTTCTCGTGGTGGTCAATGATAAACTGATGGACAATCACCAGCTGGAACTCGCAAAACAGCTGCAAGCAGATTCGCATCTTATTTACTGCAGCTGCAGGTTTGCTTCATAATGCGTTTGTGTACACGAGCTTTAAACAAAGTTAACACAGTATAAATGATCATCTTTGCCTTCATTAGAGGTGGAGATACACATTTGCTCTTTCATAATGTGTTGTCCTCATTGTTTCAATTCTTTATTACAGCACCCTGTCCCAGACTCTAAAGACTATGGACCTCTCCGTATTGACCACCTACATGCCTGGTGAACCTCAGAAATTTGCCAACTTTTTAGATAAGGCCACTGGACTTGTCTAAATACTGTTTCTTGAACCGTGGTGATGAGAATTCAACAGGCTGATGTTTAAACTGCATTTGTGGGAACAGATTCCATGTACATATATTTTAAAATGTATATTTTACAATGTCAATTTATATACATTTATATGACTCTTAGTTTAAGGTGCAGCTCAGGTTGGTAATGTAGCAGCTGTCACATTGCTTGCCAGTTTATACTTAAAGAGACGGAAGTTGTCAAGGAAACGGCTGTTGTGAACTTCCTGTAAAGGGTCATATTTTTACTCAGTATCTGCTCTGTTATAAGTTTATAATTACAACATGATTGTATTAGTAAATAGTAATTTTGCGGTTATGAAACGAGTCTAAACCTGTACGGGTTATCAAAAGATTGTGATTGTAGTCATTGTTAAAAGATTGTATAAAAGTTTAATTCTTGTGTTTATTTTGAGGCTTTGTCTTCTAAAATAAAAGATAAAAACTAAACAGTTTAAGTTTGGATTACTTGAGTGAGGATTTCCACTCGTGTAACCATCTTATCTGTTTCTCTTATCTGTTTTGTTGTATCCATCTACTATATATAATATATATATATATATCACTAGCACCCATGGATGGTAAATATTAACCTTTGTTCACATTAGGGGCAACATATTTAAGTGGAAAAATGTCAATTAATTTTCTTAATGAAAACATTTAAATTGAGATTTATAGGGTTATATTTTTATGTAGTTACTGTCCGTTTTTCTTATTTCCATGTTTTTTTAAAGGTTTTGGTATTTTCCAATGGTCCCTTGAAATTAAGCACCAGATGAGGTCATCATCTTGCCTGTGATTGGTTAGTATGAATACCTGTTTTGTTACCAAGGTTTTCCCATCTGGGTGCGAATTGAGAGAGAATCGAGGAGGGAATATTTATAGATTGATGTATCCTAATTGCTGAACCAAAATACGTCTGCATTTGGAAAGCACTCAACCTGTTGCTAACAGCAACTGCATTTCTGCAATAAGTCAAAGAAATGATGATAGATTGAAATGTAATTCAAGATCAATATCTTGTTTGTTTCACAGGTTTGTAAAACTGGGAGTTTTACAGATGAAGTCAAACTTCATCTGTATTAATTTCTTATTATTGTCATTAGAAATAAGTCTACATTCTCAAATGCGATTAATGTAGACATATATAATATACATGATTTTTCATGTTTTTATCAGCTTGTTTGTATGAATGTGGAGTTTCATGATGTATTTTTCATGTTCTATATAATGTAATTATATATTTTAAATAAGTCTGATATATTTTTCTGCACACTAACTTTATGTTAAATGTTTTTAAAGAATAATGAAGTGTATTGTGTGTTTAGTTACATAAAGTTGCATAAGTTGCCCTCTTGTGGCACTTTTGAGAAAAGCAAAGCACCAGCAGTGGAAAAAAACTATTATTTTTATTTACATATTTTACAATTTTACCCACACCTTCACTTATCTAAATTAAGTCATTTCAAAGACTTCAATTATTTTTAGATACAGCTAGTTAAAAATAATATAACCTAACTCTAACCCACACTCTAACCCTAACAGGAAACTTTCCGCATTTTTACAATAGAAAAAAAAAGGATTTGTCAGGTTTTGCTGGTAAATTTGTCCTCAATATATAGTTAAGTAACCCCCCCACACACACACACATATAAACACGTATGTATAATTAGTACATTTTAAGAGTATATAACAGTATTATTTGTTGTACTGTACTTAATACTGTTACTGTAAACTGTTACTTCTGTAAATAGTGTTTCTTTTCCAAAGTGTTATTTACTATTAACAAAAGTCTCTTTGTACCGAGAGGGTCTTTTTAAAGCACTCAGAGCTCTTTGGTTCACACCCCCTGATGCAGTAACAGGCACTTTTGAGGGATACAGAGAAGTAAGACCACTGAATCGACTGCTTGTTCTGCTTAAGGA
Source organism: Ambastaia sidthimunki (assembly GCA_036877625.1). Classification (NCBI taxonomy): domain Eukaryota; kingdom Metazoa; phylum Chordata; class Actinopteri; order Cypriniformes; family Botiidae; genus Ambastaia; species Ambastaia sidthimunki. The sequence continues at coordinate 9,616 of JAZGTK010009702.1, read as the reverse complement.
GATGTGGATGATGGCTGTGTTTGTTTGAGGTTATTACAGTTCATATACCCCATTTAAAATGAAACTTAACACAGATTAACATTGCAAAACAGTTTCTAACAAAACCATTTATACAGTTGAACCTCCACCAACATTTCACAACAACATATGCACTTTTCCAAAGTTTTCCAAGTTTTTTTTTGATGCCTCATGGCAGAGTTTGTTGATGTCCACAGGTATAGTAAGATATGGGGATGTTATTGTTGAATGTCTGCCTTGAACATGGAAGAATAACTAACCTCTCTAATCAGGTAGTTAGTTAGTTATCTGATTAGACCTCTAATTTTAAAGTGGCAGAGACTCACCTGCAAACATTATCAATTGCAAAAGTACAGAGACCTACATTCCTAAATTCAAAAACCCCTTATCACATTTTGTCCCTGTTATTACATTTTGCAAAGATATGCCAGCAGTGTTAAAAAGCAAACAAATATATATATATATATATATGTATATATATGTAGAGACACATTTTTAGTCTTGTGGAGTGATACACTGTAACTGTAGGATCTTACTTGTATTTTTAGGGCTGTTGTCCTGATCTCTGGGACACGAGGGGCCCCACTAAGTCTCTTTATGATGTAAACTTATTTAGTCCAGGGGATGGAGGCTCACCCTTAAAAGTTTTGTCCCGTTCCCTGTGAATTTAAAAGGCCCTGCTGTAGTGTATCCAGTATCTTATTGTATGGCTGTTTTCAAAGTGTCTTTCATAAAAAGAAAGAAGAGTTTCATTATAATAAACAATTCTCTCTCCTAAGGAGCAACACAGGGTGAGATGTGTGACTTTTCCAGACAAGTTTCACGTTCAAATAATGCATTAAACACAAACATGATGTTTTAAGACAGTATTATAATATTGTAATCAGATGTCAGGTTGCATTACGTCATTAAAAGTGGGCGGGTCCAATGTGGACAGACAGGTACTTTTCCACCATATGACGCCGCTCATTGGCTCAGATTTCGGACAAACACCGACGTCACAATACATTTTAATTCTCCACGCTGATTGGTCGTTAGTCCAGTCTTTGCTCCGCCCCCTACCGCTCTGATTGGACGCCATCCGCGTGGAGGTGTCAGTCAATTGATTGTGACACTGCGGCTGTATGCCCGGACATGCACAACTAACAGCGGCTTGTCCTTTGTTAGCGAGTCGCTGAGAAGCACCAAGAAAGCCGGAGGATCCGCATTCATGCGCTTACAGGGAGGAAAATGATCATCTGTGCAAAAAAGATGGATTATCGCCTCGGATCCCAGATTGTTCAAAATCAGGTAACAGCATTTATGTGAAGATATTGTGTTTTTAAAAGTCAGCTGTGAGTGTTTTAAGACTTGCAGAGAAGTTTCAAAGTTGACAGTCAGTCCATTTGCACAAACATCAAAATTCATTTCCGTGTCTTTCATTCATTTATTCGCCTTTAAATGCATCGAGGTGTTTTTTTAAACACACATTTAAGTCTAGTGTTCATCTTTAAAACATCATAAATGATCTCCGTTATTTTCCAGCGTACGTGAATGTTATAAATCAGATTTATGTTATTGTCGCTGCTTTTCAACCAGATGAATTATGACAATTCAATTCAGACTCAGTTCATCTGTAAACTGAACTGTCATGTTTCTGTCATTTGTTGTGCATTTATTGACAGGTAAAGCTGTGCAAATCCATTGCATTTATAACAAAGAGCAGAAAATCGCATTTATTCATTTTCTGTGTCTATTCTTTATTCCTTCTTCTGCTGGCCTTTGTTTCACATTGGATGCGTATTGACTTACAAAGGTGTGCATTTAATAAACCTGATTCTGTACTGTTGCCACTGTTTTAAAGTGAATTAAGGCAAAATCTTTGCTTTGGTGCAGATGGGGGAATTTGATAAGCCATGGTTATGAATTTCATCAATGCTTTCAAAGCCTTTACGTCCAGCACACATTTATTAAGCTCGGCATGATCCTGACATGTTAAAATGAAGTTGTGTGTGTTATACGTCTGATAAATGTATGAGCTTTTGTCGCGTTAAATTGCTTGTCTTGTTTTGCGCATGAAGGCAAACGATATTGTCGTTTATTAACGGAGTTGTTTTCGTTTAGGATCTGTGCTTTAGTTTTATATTTATACTTTCAACATATTGTCAAGGCGTTTGCTTGTATGCATTTATGGAAATTAACCTGTTATCTGTCCTTTTTCACGCTTTTCAAACACACAAAGCCTTGTGAATACATGCAGATATATAACGTGACATTGCAATCTGCATAACTCAAAGAGAAGCTTTAACCTGGATTAGCATTTATTAAAACAGGAGTTTTGTTTCGACTGTTTGCGTGATGCGATGCTGATATACTGCCAATCAAAGTTGTTTTTCTCCTGGTTCGCCTGCAGTACCATCGCCAACCAAAGGAGGCGCTGCGGCATACAGGAGGACAATAGGGGAATGTCATTTAAACATTTCTCAGAAATATGTTCCTATTTGCCAGCCCATAAAAAATCCCCCAGGCCTGTGCTTGGATTGTTAATGTTAAAAACTTGTTCCCCTTTTCTCTCTCTCAGTTACCGCAAATCCTTGTTTGTCTTTCAGAGCTCTCGATGTTTTTTTCGCTTGTAGACAAAGATACGTGAGCATGTTTTTAATTTCCTGACTTTAGACCGATAGCTTTTCTTACCTTTGCAATTCGGTTTTGACCTTTTTTGCTTTTAGGGACATTGCATATCAATATAATCATTATTCTAGCTTATGTAGGAGAAAAGAGAATTTATGCATTAGAAAACATAGTTAACAAATAACATCTTGGCATAAAGGCACAAAGGAAACATGTAGAAGTCGATTTTCAGAACTAAACAGTTTTTTTTTTCCATAAATGTGATTTGTCAAAATTCAGTCTTTACTCATGTTTGAGTGTATGTAGGCTCTGCTGTATGTATGTCACTCTGTTTATGTTAATGTCAGTCTTTCTGGTTGTCGTATCCATATGTAGCTTTGTGTGTTTGCTTGTGTGTGTTTGTTGTCGGGCTTGTTTCAATGCAGCCCCTATTGAGGTCCAGCTGGCTGTTTTGTTCCTCTTGGCTTCCAGGTTGCAAGCCAAAATAGTGTTTTCTTTGTAGAAAAGGTTTGTGTAACAGCAGTTGGGACGTGTGTGGATGTCAGGAATGGATCCCTGTAGGCCTTCTGAGAATGCAGATTAAATATCGCATCTTGCTCTTATTCTGGACTCAGTCCCTGAAGACCCCATCATTCACTGCCTCATGTTTAGATGGTCCTCAGATGACAAAAGACTTGCTGTTGGCTTTATATTTGTCGTTGTTTTTTGTACCGTCAGCTTTCTGGTTCTGTGGCTGTCACTGTGAAGCCACATTTCATCTGTCGGCTGTCTAAAAGACGTGTGTTTTTGTTTATCTTGTCATGTTTGTATTTGGGCAGTTTGACCAGCTAGAAACGTACTGGTGAGTTCTTTCAAATCTCACTGAGAGAGTGCATGCAAATCTATTCAAATGTGATGTTTGGTTTGTTCATGGAAAGTCACATAATATTGCATGTTATCAAGCTGTAATATCACCCAGTGATGTTGTTTTCTGTACATAAACGTGGAGCATTCTACCAAAGAGCCCATAAATAAATTATGAATTATGATATTATTAGTTATGATTAAAAGCTTAAAAAAGCACCTTTACCCAATAAATGAAAGTTGAGCTGAATTTTAGAGGGACTTGCCAAGAGGATATGAGACTGATTTCCTGTTTCGTGTTGACTGTTGGTACAGACATGTTTGTGCTTGTTACGGGTGCTGATGAGACAATTATCCCCAGTTTTAAAATAACCTGAAACTCTCGGACATGACGTGGCCTGTGAGATGCCCAGTGTTGTTTATGAACAGTGTTTTCAGTTCAAATAAGATGCATGTAACAGTCTGTTTTTTACAGCTTTGTTGACAGCGTCTGTGACTTTGGGAGCGTGTTTACCAGCCTCTCATGATTTGCATTAGGCTGTCATGTCCCTCTCAAGTTTCATCAGCGGTTACCTGCAATGTTTTGTCCCAATCCAGAGACACGGCTCTGACAGGGAACGTTCTCAGAATGTTGCCTAACATTCCTGCATAATTTAATGGAAACATTAAGAAAAATGTTCATACAACCTAAAATTGTTAGCTGGGAGATTTCTTTCAAACAGAAGTTAGTTTGGTCTCTGTCAGTAACAGCTCTATAAACGTACTCTTCATTTAATGTTGATTTGATCTGTATTTACAGTTTTTCAGGTCACCGCTGATGAGTTTTGAGTTTAAAGACATGTGATATGTTTACCAGAGCAGCTGTACTAGCGTGTTAGCTATAGTGTTCCTGCAGCTCAGTTAGCAGAGCATTGTGTTAGCAGCACAAAGGTTGTGGGTTCGATTCCCAGGGAACACGTACTGATAAAATGCACTACAGTCGCTTTGGATAAAAGTGTCTGTCAAATGCATAAATGTAAATGAGGTGTTTAAGGCTGACCTCTGACCTGTAAATGGACTGTCCCCATGTGGCCTGAGGTCATTGCTAATATACAATAATGTCATGACCTTGGGTTGACTGTATTTTGTCTTTTGAAGTCTAGGAGCCTTTCTCAGTGTATCAAAATGCTTTTGGTATCCAACATAAGTACGGATTGTGTGTAAAATTAGGTCACATCTATACATACCCTTGATCTAGGGTGTATGTCAAAATGCCAGACTTTCTAGGCTACTGTAATTTTAGTTGCTGGTGATTTGTATGGTATGTTTTGCTTGCACATGTTTTGCAAGCCTCAACTCTGTGAATGACCAGACAGCTGTGTTGCATGCAGAAACGGCTCAGCTAACAGTGAACGTTCTCAGAACATTGGCTAACGTTTGCTAAAAGATCACTTAAAGTTATCAAAAACATTTTTGTATGAACATTAGTAGAACATTTTTATATTTGTGTTATAAATTATATTTTTTATATTATATGCCATATGTTTGTATCAAAAATGTTATTACTGCGTTGTTAGTGAAACATTTTAAAAACATTACAGAATTTAAAAATGTTTAAGTAACTTTCTCGTAACGAAGCAATAACAGTAATAAAAGGTCTGAAAACTGGACATTTAAAATATCATTTTTAATGTTTTGGTTACTTAAAGAAAACATTATGGAAACGTTTTTGCAGCCTTATGTTTTTAGCTGGGAGACTGTTGCTTTCGACACCAGCAGTGGGTTTTGTTCTTGATAGAAGTGGGTCAGTGTTTGTGTGTGTATTTCATATCACCATCATTTATATCAGAAAGTCTTTCAAACTGAGTCATAAACCAGCTGCAGTCTGGTTTCATTTTATCTAAAATATTTTTAATTTCAGATATTTTAAAACCTTAGTCACAGGTCAGACGGACACGTTTACTAAACAGGCCGCAAACCTTTGCGTGTTTTTCTGTGTATTGACACAGTTCAGCTTTAAATTCTTTTGGATTTAAAATGATTTATTGAACAGTGTTAAATTAACCATGAGGTATTTACAGAAGACTTTTGTGAGTAAACACAAACTTTCATCAAGTTTACCAGAGAAACTAGTTGAGAGAGATGTTTATGTCCAGCATAAGTGAAGCAGAAATGTCTTTATTGTCTTTCTTATCTGTGCAGCTGCTGTCTCAGCTGTCTTCTGAATATTTATAACACTCCCCTTTCTGTCAACTATTGTGTGAAAACCTGGGATGGAAAGAGATGCAAACATTCACAAAACGTTCTCAGAGTTTTCTTCACAATCAGCACTGAAAACGTGAAGAAATTCACAGATTGCATGTTGGGCCTAGTGGCGTTTCAGCCGGTGCTTTTGTGAAAGCAAAAGTCATTTATTCTACCTATTTTTTTAGTTGTTTATTTGAAATGTGGAGCTACAAACTGTAGGACGTTCTATAGCACCGGAAATTAAATTTCAGCTGTGGGACACACTGTGCTATCTGTGTTCAGTACTGTCAGTAAGAGTTATGTTTGCTCCGAGCTGTTCTGGCCGGGGTTCTCAGTTGTCCCCTGTAACTATGTAACAAGATTTCAGGCAATACGTGACCGCATTCGTGTTTGTGTTCAGTCAGAAACCACCCACCCCTCCAGAAACTAACTAACCTCCTTCAGTCAGTAGAGGTTTACTAGTGTCTACTGCTGTCATACTGTTAGTACTGTACAAAATCTCTTCCAGGCACAGATCTGTGGTTTCAATTCACAAGCTAGAAATGAGAACTAGGACCTTTTTCTTTTGGGTGTTTTTACTGTTGGTTCATCAGAAATTTTAGGTTTTCTCCATCTTTTTCTCCTCTAGTGTTAAACGACGTCTTAGCAACAAAAACTGGCATTTGCAAACATTTAATCAGTGTAATACAATGTATTTCTGAATAAACACAATATATTGTGGGAAATAATGTAGGGTGGGACTTCAGTTTTCCATGATTACATCAGCGGGAAAATTGTTTCAGATCCGTAGAAAATTAAAACGTTTCGGTGAATTATTATAAACAAAAAAAAAATTCCAGAAACTCATTTACTGATGAACATCACAAAATGTAAGTATGAAAATTATAAATAAGTTCCTTCTGTAGTCCAAACTTACTTTCAGCAGTTTTATTTTCTATTTTCTCTTTTTATTGGCTTCAGTTTATTTTCATAATTACTCTCAAATCTCCTTTGATTTAGTCTGAGAGCTGGTTCATGTGGGAAGACAAGAGTCTGAATCAGGAGGGAAGTGGGTACGATTTCCCATAATCCCACAGTCAGACACAAAGCAGGCCAAAGGCACTTTGCACTCCGCATTTATGAGCGCAAAGACATGAATCATCAGATGTCTTATCTCCTCAATGCTGTTTAAAGGGTCATCAGAAAATAACATTACCCACAATCACCTAAAATAGAATTTTGCTTCTATCTGACGCTTGATTCAGACTCACAAACTCTGCTGTCGTTATACCGAGAGGGTGAGCAGTTGCTGTTTTTATCTGGATGTATTTTAAGCGTCTTGGGGTGTGAAAATAGGAGATTCAGGTCAACAGACATCTGTCTGGACTGTGTACTAAAAGAGGCCAAAACCGCAGTGGTCTGCACTTGGTGTGGAATGTCTATTAGTGAGTTTCGATGCCTGCAGGACCCACGGAAAAGGGCCGTGTTTGTTTGCTGCGTGTCTTTGGGAATCTATTTGAGGAACGCTGCATGTAATAATGCATGTTATTGAAAGGTGGCTTCTCTGAGATTAACAGATGCATCGTGAGCTGCAGTATTTCCATAATGCGCTTTTATTTGGCAGCTGCAACATTGTTGTGGAAAAATAAGCATTGTGATGTCATCATGTAAAACATTGTGTGATGCCCCTTTTTAAAGGGTAATGAGAAATTGTAAAACTGTTGCAAAGGACAAATACAGACTCTATAATCTCTATTTTTTTTTTTACATTCACTAAATGGCCTATTTATCGTCCTTTATAAGAAAACAGTTTCTCAACAGTGACATTTTTCTGGCAGGTGATGGTGAACTCAGAGAAAGATCGAGCTTCTATGTTGTGTATGAAGGCTGTGGCCAGCAGGGGGCGTCTGGATACGGTGTCTCAGCAGATGGCGTCTCATCCACAGTACCTGGAGAGTTTCCTGCGCACACAGCACTACATCCTCTATATGGACGGCCCGCTGCCCCTAAACTACCGCCATTATATTGCCATCATGGTAAGAGTGTGACACATACACAGACATTAAAATAGTGGATTTTAATGTCCACTATTGTAGAGGTTACAGTCATATTTACATGTGCGGCACCCCTGAAAATATGTCATAGTTTTGCTATTTGATGCGAACGTCAAAAGATTTGTCATTGGTTGGCTAAACTGGCTCAAACTGGCACAATTGTGTCGGGATACTCAAACAAACAGCAATGTTTAAAAGCACCATGTTTTGAAGACGCTACAAAAAGTCTTATAGTTGTTTCTGCACATCATTTTAAGGTCTTTGTGTTTGTGTTTCAGGCTGCGGCGCGGCATCACTGTAGATACCTCGTGTCTTTGCACTCGGCTCAGTTTCTGCGTGTGGGCGGAGATCCGTTATGGCTGCAGGGTCTGGAGGCCACGCCCCCACGTCTACAACATCTTGACCACATCAACAAGGTCCTGGCCCATCAGCCCTGGCTCACGGCTCGCTCACACATACAGGTGCGTGATATGAAAAGCACATCTTCTAATTCGTCATGTTTGGTCGTGTGTTTGCATTAGAACGTAATAATGTGTGTATTTCAGGCTCTGCTCAAAACAGGAGAGCAGTGCTGGTCTCTGGCTGAGCTAGTTCAGGCCGTGGTTCTTCTGGCCCACTGTCACTCCCTCTGTAGTTTCATTTTCGGTTCTGGTTCTGACTCTGATGTCACGGCCACTCCCAGAGTTCCTCGCGGCACGCCCCCCGGTTACTGTCTCTGTGACGCTGCTAATGGCAACACGGCCTTATCAGAAACCCCCACGACACCCGCAGAAAAAACACCCCGGCGAAGGGTACGAGTGATCTGTCCGTCAATGCAGTAAATAAATGTAGACACAAATCGTATTTTTATGCGCATGTAAGATTATGACAATCTAAGCGTGATAATAACAGTTTGTGTAAGACAGTGTCTTTCTACTGTTTTGGAGGTTATTGTGGTTTTTATAAGGCTATATTTGAACTGTGGCTGTGTTCATGTATAGAAATGAAGTAGACAATACAGATCTTCACATATACAAAAACAGTGTCTTTACATTTTGTTTAGTATTGACTTAATGCTCTTGGTATCTCTGGTACATTGACCTGCAAGAACTTTTAGACTCTTTTGGTAGTTAGAAGTGAGTAGTTATACAAGCAGAACCTGCCTGGTTTATTTTTTAACCACTGGACCATTTTCTCTCTTGAAGTCTTTAGACTCCAGCTGCGAGGTTTCTTGTCTTCGAGAGCAAATCCAAAAATCACAAGAGAAGGAGGAACGAAAAGGAGATCGACTCCATTCACAAACACTCCCACACACAGGTGTGAACCAGCTAACAATTCTAGTCTGCAAAAACGTTTTCCTAATGCTTCCATTAATTAACCGAAATGTTAAAAATATTATTTTAAAACGTTGTAGAAGCATTTAGTTAATTCTGTAACATTTTTAAAACATTCCACTTACAACATGAGAATAACATTTTTGATTATATCATATACCATATAAAGACATTCTAACGTTCATACAAAAATGTTTTTAATAACTTTGAAAGAAAGTCAAGAGAGCATTAGCCAACATTCTGAGAAAGTTCTGAGTTACTTTTATCATGAGCATCTTTTCTAATATATATATTTTTCCCTCGTGGAACCTGCTGTGGAGGGTCTTTCATAACCAGTCTTTCTTAAATTCAACCCTATATCAGATGTTGACGATGAAGAGGAGGCGACGTACTCTGCGGACCCCTCCCGCTTCATCACGGATCCAGAATTTGGCTACCAGGAATTTAGCAGACGGGACGAAGACCACTTCCAAGTATTCCGAGTGCAGGTGAGGCCTGAGACTCTAAATAGGGTGTCCATAGAATCACAGCTCACTCTCTCCTTTCTTAAGACTGTCAGAACTTATTCTCAAA
>JAZGTK010009701.1:0-17030 GCA_036877625.1 Ambastaia sidthimunki | reverse complement strand
AGAAATGCCACTTTGCTTCACACATTAGCTGCTTACAAAGAAAGAAAGCTAATGTATCATCTAATTGGGTGAGCCACTGCATCTGATTCCTCTCAATCAGAGTATTAGTTCGGTAATTACCCATCTGCCTCGGGTGGAAAATGGCAAGGCGAACACCAAGCTAATAACATGCTCAAGGGCTCTCCAGAGCCGACAAGATGAGGCTGATGTTGTGCGATGCAGTCTCAAACTATTTCAGCACCAGGGTGAAAACATTACCTAGACCCAGTTTGCCAACTTTCCCAAATTGAGTTTATTCAATTATTTACTTAAACACAGATTGTTCCATTTTCTATTCTTTTTTTCTCTCTTCTGTCGTATGTTCTCACTGCTGTAAACCATGACCACGGTAATAAGTGTATTAAAAAAGGAAGGTTTATGAAGTGCTTTTAGGATGGAAGAGATGGAATTATCTTATATTTCAAAATTTGGCACATTGTTTAAGCATCTCCCACCTCTTATTTTGTGATGCCAAAAAGTGACTGAGGATAGTATTTTCTATTCTAAATACATCACAAAGAAAACTATTTTATTTTAAATTATATCCAGCACAGGATAAATTATATTATTTAAAATAAATAATGAGGTGTTGAACTTGTAAAGTTAACTTTGACATTCTTCTATGATACCTGAGTCTTTTAAAGTCATATAATAACTTTGTGCGAGGAACAGTTTAGTTATTTTACCCACAATAAAGCTTATGGTTACAACATAGAAGCATTACCACTTTGATTTGAGGCAAGTGCTTATTCAGTCTAATTGGTTACATGTGAAATGTAACAAACAGCTTTGATTTACAAGTTGAACTAACCTGTGGAAAACATGCACACACAACATCCCAAACACACCCCTAAATCCCACTGGTCATCATAAAGGTGACAGTGCTGTAAACCAAAATTAGTCTCAGTATTAATTATTTACAATTAACCACTTGACAAATGTGCAATTAATGTAATAATAGATCATTGCCATAAATGGGGTCTTCCCTTCATCATGGTGGTCTTTGATTGCACTGGAACAGGACGTGATATTCTGCTTCCAGTTGCATAATATAAAGCCGTTATTCGATGGTGCCTTTTAATGGCTTGATGAGGAAACCACAAAACCCACTCATAGATATATTGCTGTCCAACTTGCACAGTCGACGTCATCGTAGATCAATATCCACAAATTGCTCAAACAAAGGCCAATAACAAGACCATTTGGTTACCTTAAATCATGCCTATGTCTTTCTGTTCTACTTGTCCATAATTAACAACAGTGAATTTCAAACGATTAGATCACTCAGATGCAATCTATCGAGGGACACACAATGTCATTTAGTTGTCAATGAAGATATTATCTATTTTCCTCCCTTTCCAAAACAAGTATAGATTTTCTTAAGAATGTCCATGTGAGAGTGAAGTGAAGGAGAAGAGAGGCTAAGGTGAGTTGGGAATTGGTTTCTATGGATTGCATAATGAAACAATAGGAGCATAATTCTAACCAACCAGAAAATTGTATAAAATCATAACCAATAATACTTACATTCTTAGGGCTCCTCATCTTTCCAAATAATAACCTTCTGTTTAGTGAGACTATGGATGGGTAGACCTGGGGCATGCTCAGACATAAGAAAATACTGTACATATTAAAATTAAGTTACTAGGTCTATGATGAATTATGTATTTTGATGTATTTTGTATGTAAGTGCTATTAGCATTAGTGTAGCAAAAGAAGCAAAACATTTGATATTAAAATATTTGCCATAAAACTCACGCGTGTATTAAGCAACTTGTGATCTTTGAAAACGCAAAAACATGATGGCTATATTTTCTGGGCCATATTTCTATGTACCAATAAGAGAAAACCATATCTGAAAACCATGATTAACATACAACAATTTAAAATATAAACGTATCTCTTTATGTTATCTAAATATCTAAATGCTTTGCATGTTTCCATATGCATATTTACAGTAAGTTTTGTTTATTTTTAAAGAAACTCGTTTACACTTCTCTCATTAACTTCCTTGGTATACACATGCTGATAGCGTTAGTAGAAACTCGTTCAAAAGACTTCTCGGTAATTCCCGGCAAACTTCGACAGTTTGTTGCACGCGCTCATTCGGTTCTTTTTTAATCGGAAACGATCGAAAAGCGGCCACACAGTCTATTCGTTTCATTACGAACGGGCTGTTTGGTTCAATCGCGTTGGTAACTCATATAAGCGGCGCCTGTCTGTGTGAGTCCAACTCGTTCACTTCAACCTGATGTTCGGGGTTTTTTTTTCAAATACGAAGTCGATTCACTTCTGAGCCGGCTTGACTGGATACTTGTTAAGAATCGGCTCAAAAGAACGGTTCGTTCAAAAACGTCATTTCGCGCGTCTTTTGCTGGTGTGTATAAATTTAACAATCTCAATTTAGACTGTTGATACAATGTATTTAAGTAATAGAAAATGATCATAAATTATAAATCATATAAGTCTATCGATTGTTCTTCAAAAGTTATCATATTAGGATATAAAATTGAAGTCTTCAAAACAGATGTGCTGCAGTTCATATCAGTGGACACGGATGGCATGTTTTTTTAAAATACAGGTATGATTTTGTTTCAGTTGGGCATGTTTTGCTTTGTGCCCATTGTATATTAATATTGGTGGATTGCATCGTAAAACTATCAAAGCTTAAATGGTACACCTTTACAATGATGTGTAAATACATAAACCTCACATGGTTTGGTTCACATACTGTAACAGGTGCTATCTGTTGGCATTGTGTGTGAGTGTGATAGATACATACTATCCTGTAGTAGATTCCAGTAGATGTGCTGTGACATAGCAATTAAAAGAGCAGGGGGAAATATATAAATCTCTGCTGACAGGCACGGGCCATGTCGCATCATTTAAGGTCAAAGATAATGCAAACGCTAGCAAGTAAACACCCTCCTGAACACCCTCTTTGTGCTGTGCCCTCCTATGAGCAGAAATCTTTCTTCTTCTCTTCCTAGTGTGCTCAGTGCTTATTCTGTGGTGGTGTACATTCCCTGTCTCCAGTATCTTTTAAAATACATGCGTGGCATTAATATGTACAGTAAGAGGTTGCTAAGGCCCTGGATAGACAGATAATCTGTGCTTGGAAGGCATCTTCAGCTAACAATGATCAGATTTATCAATATCTATTTAGCATGCTTAAACTATGGGAGGTCTCGAAGCGTCACATCCATCTGTTAAGTGATTGGCTGGTGGAAAAGAAAGTAGCAGTTGCGGATTAGACAAATCTGAATTAATCTGCTGAAGCTCAAAAGCTGTCTGCCATGTGATCTTGTTAATAATTCATTATTTTTAAGGAGGTTGGCACTGCAAGTAAATCTGTAAGATACTCGACAGAGGATTGAGGATTGACAGTTTGTATTGACAGTACGACAACAGCACAACAGGTTTACGTTTTACTGCTCTGTAAAAAACCCACATGATTTGACCTCTACAGGTCTTGATGACAGCTGTTTGGACACGATCATTGTCTTTGTTTACTATGTCATGCCTGTATCTACAGAGAGATTTTTTGTTTCAGACAGTGATTTGGATGGTCAAGAATTGTGTCATAGTTCACAAATTTTACAGAAAATAAATTAGTCAGAAATAAAGATGAGAAACATTGGACCAATGCCTGGGCTTTGAGTTAAAAGTGTCAAGGTAAGCATGCAATGTCAGAAGTGCTAGAGAAGTGCTAAAGAAGCTTGTTTGTGGCCTTCAAAATACAGGGTACATTTGGGACCGTTCGTTCGTTCTGTCTGTCTCTCTGTTTGTCTTTCTTTCAAAAAAAAGTAAAGGTCTGAAATGATTCCTATTCCTTTTGAAAACTAGTAATTAATACAAAGGAGATGTGGAAAATAGCAGTGTAAAATGTGACAATACTTAGGAGATTACAGTTTGGATTAGTAAATGACACTTAATTTACATAAGGATCTTATTCAGAGCCCTGGAGCTAAGCTTTCTGTTGCTTAAGATTTTCCAGCTAAAAGCCCTTTCGAGATGCTTTATAATGAGACTTTTAATGTCATTAGGGGATTGCTAAGGACTGACAATTACTTGCAGAAAGCATTTGAAGCATTTGAATGAAAGAGAACATCTTGCTGGAGGCTAAAGGATCCTCCTTAGCGTGTCTTATAGATGCTTACTGAAGAAGCCATTGTAATTAGTTCAAATGGTCACCAGGGAGGAGTTCATCCACAGCTCAAGGTCTTGGAATGGAGAGTATAATAATTATAGCAAAAGGCCCCTTCATGAACATAAGGAGTGCAATGGTTAGGTTGATCAAACTGCTATTATCTTCATATCTGCAGTCTTTATCCTTTTTCAGTTCAAGACCTGCATAGGGTGAAGGTTCTGGCCAGTGACCCAGAGAAAACTGGATTTGCTGTGTCACTCTGTAGCACTGGTTTATGTTTATTGATGCAAACCAATTAGGGCATTTAAAGTAAAAGAGGCATAATGAGATAAGTATCATGTTGCTGAGGTACTGCTGTGGTTTAGACTAGGTTTTAATGGCACCATCCATTAATGTAACTGAATGTAACAGTTTGGGTTATGTTTGCTGTGGTTTATGGTATGGCACCAGCAATGGTAAAAAACCCCCACTAGATTTACTTAATAATATAATTAAAGACAGTAACTTTAAGGTACAGGTGAATTTTTCCAGTCACTGCTCCAGTGGCACGTGCTGCATCGATTTTGTCTCAACTTGTTTAAAGGCAGAAGTTTACATTTACATGTATTCATTTGGCAGACGCTTTAAAGCAACTTACAGTGAATTCAATGTATACAATTTTTTTAATCAATACTTGCATTCCTCTGGGATCGAACCCACAACCTTTGCAATGCTAACGCAATGCTCTACCAGCTGAGCTACAGGAAGTTAAAACTAGCAGCACTAGTTAGCAACTAGAAGTTAGCAACTAGAACGCACTTCTTCACATGCAGATCCCTGCACACAGAGAGCGCTGATTCACTCAAGCTGATTATGAAATTACAGACTGAAAGAAAAATATTTGTGCCTGCAATCCCATGCTGAATTTTAGGCCCAGGTCTATAATATTTAGAAACAAATTACTTTTTAGGTGTTAAAAGTGTAATAATTACTGTTTAATCAAATTTTAACTTAGTTTTGTGACATCAGGTAAAGTGAGGTCAACCTCAACAATAGGCAGGGGCTGGGCTGGGTTGGGCAGAAGGGGGTGGGGGGCGTTAGGTAGGCCATGAGAGTACTGGGTGAGTACCAGGGGTGGTGTATCATGGTTTTACGGTTCAAATATGAATATTGTTACACCCCCACTTGTGTGAATGTGTACGAAATAGCCATCGAGCTGGCATGCTGCTTAAAAGGAAATAAATCTACAAACTAGCTAACTGCTTACTGAATACTCATGTATACTGCTATACAGCAGCATTTGAAGGCTACAGTGCAGTCAAATGATCTCACTACACATGACATGACCTTATCACATTGAATGTTTAATTCAACAATGGTGCCCAGTTATCATCTTGGGTGTGCACTATATACTGAACATAATGTAGAATGCAGGAAAAGAAAGAGTAGTATGTTATTACTGATGGTATGCTATATGCTATTTTTACATATAGGCTTAGTTACATATAGGCCGCTGTGAATATGTAACTAAAATACTAAACAGAAAACATGGGAAAATAACTAATAAATTTGTAGTTCTATCAAATGACTTGTCCTGGCTTGGCCACTGTGTTACACTGCTTTACTGCCACTATAAATATGATTTACGAGGAAATTGAGCTAATTGGAACTGAATTGAGGTGACAGAAGCTCTTACAGGGCATCTGGTTATTATGCTGGGAAAGAAATGAGTTTGTTAATTTGTAAAGGACAAGAGTAATTAAGGTGCTGGGACTGACGCAGTCGCTTAACTAAAGTTAATGGGGGAGGGACCAGTCTCACGCCTCAGTCCTTTGCAGTATAGATACAGGGATGATATGCCATGACTGTGCATACACTTTGCATAAGTTGCTTTTGAATACTAAGGCATGTATTGCCTTAGTACCACTGCCAACCACCAAATCCAACGTCCCCCAGCCGTTATCAAATGATCTTCACTTGTTACGTCAAAATAAAATAACTGGCTACAGATTTCCGCACATCTGTTGACAGCTAATAACAGCCTTCAATGCAAAGGCATTTTGACGTGCTTTAGATCTGGCTGATATCAATTAACCCAAAATTTGTGAAGTATGTACCTGCGTTTTATGTCAGAAACCTTAATATTACATTGCAGTTCAAATCCAGCATTGAGCTTAACAGGTGAAAAAACGTGTCTCTGTGAAGCACTGTTGGTTTGCAATGCAGATGTTTGTGTTGTCTCAGAGGGAGTCTCAGTCTCCTACCCGATGGCCATGGCCTTTGTGGTCCTGACATCCCTCCTATCTTTTATTTACTTGATTTTCATTGAGGACCTCCTTCAGGCGTTCACAGCCCTCAGGCTAGCTGCAGGCATTCGGCACAGACAGGTCACTGCAGCTGGGGCCGAACCACCAGTCCTGCGACTCACACCTTCTCCTCCCCCAGCTGCTCCAGGAGCACTCATTCACATTAGAAGTCTCATTTAATAAGATTACTTGGCCCACTTTAAAACACATCACAGCCCATCACTATCAGATTTGAGTTCTCTTTTCCCAGTAAAAAGGAGCCGGTGCTCAGCAGAGGAATCTGTAAAACTCTTTCAGAGCCAGCTAGCATTTTAAAAATAAAACTTAAGAGCTGAAAAATGGTGTAACTGATTGTGTTACTAGCATAACCTGAACAAACATAGCAAGTCTATTAATTAAAAGTTTAAGTAAAAAATACATTAATTTCATTTTTATTATGTTGTGAATTTGTGTTATCTACAGGGAAAATAAAGAAGATGGTTCTGTTGTGCAGTTCAACGAAGGTAGAAATGTGATGTTGTGGGTTTTTTTAAACATAGTTGTGTTTTGTACTTTAAGTTGTTGTTAATTCAAATAAACTATTACTGATTTCTTGTTTAAGGCTAGCAGGTCTTAAGGGCCTGTGCGGCATTGATTTTTCAAGCCCAAAACCACCTTTTCTGCTCTGGAAATGGGCGGAGTGCTTTCAGATTGGGCACTGATACATCGCTGCTGGAAAAATAGGTATGAATTTCTGTTTGTACTGGCCTTGACACATTTCCTGTTGGATGCTGGTCGGACTGTGTTCAGTGAAGCCTACAATTCCTTCCAAGCAGCTGCATCCTTTCTTGAGATGTGTTTTAGGGTGTCAGGTTAATGACAATGAGGACACAACTCCCCTGTGATTAAAGACAAGCAGTTAGACTTGGTACTCAGCCAATAGGGAYGGTTCGGTCCAACTGCTGAAAAACATTTCAATGAGAAATGTGTGCTGTCCATTTGATTCTGCAGACTGCCTTTAGCTGAAACATTGTTTCAATGGGATTGGTTGTATAAACTACGCTATAGTTACAGTATATTAATATAGAATGTCTACGCTTTTATGACGTGTTGTACTTTTCATGTGTGTGTATATCACAAAACCTACAGTATATATGTGATGTATATTATCAGGGGAAATAATTAATTAAAGTGAGGATCATATACAGCACTTCTACAGTAAGCAGAACTGTAACTGGCAAAATGGTCTACGTCTGTGTTGAAAGTGCATCAGTCACAATTACAGACATTTACTAAGTCAGATTTAGGATTGAATAAAAATCAGAAAGTAAGAAAAAGTAGTCACGTGTGAGTAAGGTTTTGGAACACCTATTCTGTTACAACAAATAGCACAGAAGTTTTTTGTTGTTGGATGATTGACACTTTGGACCAGTCTGTGTCTATTTTAGTCACTAAACACTGTTGTAACTGTTGTAAGTCTCTTTTACTATCTTTGAGAGTGAAAATGACCTTGTTAAACAGCAAAGAATGGAGATGAAATTCTTCTACTTGAGGTCCTTCCTGTTTTGTTTTTTTTTTAAGGACAAAGTGCTTCTGGTCAGTGCCTGAGTACAAAGTCACAATAGCACAGTAATGCTTAAAACTAACCAGTGGACTCTCAAAAGCATTGAAGTGATGACAAACATCAAAACAGTACCAAAAATCTGTTTCACGGGCTTAAAATATTGTTTGCCTTATAAAATTATTTGTCAGATGCAGTTTTCTTTTATGCGATAACACATTTTCTGTTGAGGCATATTAAAGTGTATGTATGTAAAGTGAATGTTACTTTTTTTAAATAGTCAGTTGTGAACATAATTTGCTACTTGCCATTGATAGTCATAATTTCAAAAGTAGTGCTATATTCTGACTGAATGAAAGTGTTTCTTTCAAGCAACGGATAAAACACAGATCGGTTTATCGTATCTTAGATGTTGTCAGTGGCCATTTTGTGGATGGTTAAAACTATGAAACTGACATTTTTGTGAGGGGCTTGGGACTATGATATGATGTGTGGCTGTCAGTCGATCAGAAGTTATGATGTCACTTCCAGCAGCTTCAGACTGTCTCATAGTACTTACAGTATTTATAGTTCAGTTAACTGGCTGATAAAAACCGGGCTGCAGAATTGAGTGCCATTGAACCAACATGGCAGATTTTAAACAGCATACTTTTAGGGGGTTCATGTGCATGTTGAGCAACTGCCATTAAGATGAATGGCGATATGTTATAGACAAAGAATTGGGCATGCTCATGAGTGCATGATGAGTCATTGATCTTTTCCAATGTATTATTGTGAATTTTGAAATTCAGCTTTAGAAAGCATGCTAGCGTATAGATGGCCTTTATGCATATGTGGACTAAAACCCACTATTTTAATTTTGAAAATGTCTTGATGTAGTCATGTCAGATACATTGAGAGCAGACAACAAATGATTGACTCATTGGATCCTATTGTACATGCAGACCTTTGACACTTATCATATAACAAAAAGGAAAATCATTACTAGGACAAAGGCTTTTGCATTCAGCACTAAGCGAATCATGCCAAGCCAATTATTTTAAGTGGAGTCTTCATTAAGATGTTAATTAAAGAGATATGCTCTGATATGTCATTTCAGTCATTGTCAGTTTTTATTGCACTGAACATTTAGCAAAATTGTATTCTACAATGGTGACTATTCCAGTCTGTTAACAACACTGTATAATTAGATCGCTCTTCAGGAAACAATTGCAATTGGGTATCAGTTTAAAATAATTCAGAAACACTTGTTCTTAGATTATATGTATTTAGTATGAGCGGTATGTTGGGAGCTCAACAGCGATTACTGTTATAAATATAACATTTACTGGAGGTCACTTTTGAAAGGCTAATATAATCATAGAAGGTTTACACATTATGTACAGAGGCAGGATAAATGCACAGGAATCAAATTTACCCCCAAACTTTGTCTGTAACTTTAAAGTTCATCAAAATGATCATATCGCTTAGAATAAAATGAATCCAAATAATTATTAAGGATAATTATGGCTGAGATTATCTGAAGGTCAGTCTACCTCCAAAATGAACAGCCCATCAAAGACTTTTATAATGTGCAAGTCTTTTACCCTGATCTAAGTGAGTTGTTAACCTTTTCCTTCAAGAGTTTTTCAACTCTGTAAAAATGTCTTTTAAAATGACCTCCTGCACGTTTCTTTCTACAATGTTCCTTAGACTATGTACAAGCTTAGAATGTAAATAGACACATACGCACTGTCCAATATCGCAGGGTTTGTCAGCTCCCTAGTAAAAATATGATGTATGATCCAAGCAATAGATGTGACCTTGTCAAAGGCAGCACCTAAAATGTTGATGAATGAAAGCAGAGAAGGATAAGGCAAAGTAGGCAGGTGATGGGAGGGTGACAGTGATGGAGCATTCACTCACAAAATGCTGCTGTTTGGGGTGACAGGTGTTTGAGAGATCCCTCAGATGCAGGTTCCAGCGTGGAGAGGAACTATCGGAGGCATTAGCGGGGAAGGAGCCAGATTCCTCCAACGGTCATTAAGTAAGTAGGAAGCGGTCAGAAGCAAAGGTATTTCCAGGCTATGAATTCAATGTAAGGCTGATAGGATATTTCCAAGTCTGAAGATGGCACCGATAGTTGGGAGCCACCCAAAACTTTGGTGATCATCAGTCATGGGGTAGTTAGAGCAGATCTTGCATTTTCCATCTACTGTGTCTGTTACATTCCAGTGGAATGGTGACATCTTTGGCCGCAATGCAGAGAGGAAGATGACAGGCTTATAGTTAGTGTGTTGTCACATACATCAAGTGTAATTTGACCTGACTTTTAACAAGTTCCACGGAGTGATACTATACAAAGTGTGTTGGGGGTTTCTATTACCCTGATAAGATTTGCTATCTTACACCAAGATGCAACCCCAAGCAAGGACTTTAGAAATATCCGTCACATGGAATGAACAGTCTGGCATGCGCTGGAAATAAATCATTTAACTTGTATAAACTATCAGCGGGTTGGGAAGTTTATGAACTTTGGGGTGCATTGGGCCATTAATCATAGCTATGGGGCTGAGGTGTTAAGAAGTGACTCTCTCTCTCTTTCTCTCTCTCTCTCGTTCCCTCTTACTCTTTCTTTTACACCTCAGTTCTTTCAGTTTTGTTCGTTACACTCTGTTGACAACAGATCTTAAAAAATGATGTCAAAAGGTGATAATTCAGGGAGAGAATGGGGTTGGAATAGATGGATTAGCCTGGTATCTAGAGGTTGGATGTTAACCCTGACACTCTGGTTTTCTTTACCCTCTCTACACCTGTAATGGAGTGGGCACAAGTAAATGGGGGTCAGTTTTCACTGTCAAGATGAAAAAGCTCTTATATTATGGCAAAAAAAAAACATTTGAGCTCATGGAAATGCTAAGACATGTTTAATTGTCAGTTGTGGTGTGGTAAACGAAGAAGATTCTGGCAGTTTAGCAAATTTAGTGTTGCTATCCATTTTTATTCAACCAATTACCAAGTGGCTGTTTAGTACAGGTGAAAGTTGCTGAATCCAGGGATCCATTTTATCATTTTTAAATCCTTCTCAATTCCTAAAATAAATACGAATAAGAAAGTTCTGTAAAGCTAGCAAAAATTAGTTTTTTTTAGATTTTATAGTTGCCAAACTATAAAATCAGCTGGGCAAAGGCCCAGCAGGAACACAAGGTGTGTTGTAACTTTAGAAAGACAATAGGGTCGGCATTCACAAAAATCTGCACACCTTTGGGACAATTGGAGAGCTTTAATTAAATATGCTCTGTAGTCAGAGTTCAAAGATCGCTGGCTCCTTGGCGAAGGCAGTCCATCTGTCCAGCGATTCCTCCAATTCCCACCCACCACCTTTAATTAGCAGAGGATACCCTCACCTCCTGCTAGCTGATCCCGCCGCACGCGCGGAGAAAAGTGATAGAGTGAAGGAATCCATCTGTCTTCTGCCTATGGTGAAGAATCGCAGATTAACACACTTCTGTCCATTGAATGCTGGGAATTTCTCTCCTCGGGTGTGAGCCAGAGGATCCGCAGCTGTCTCGACTATTAATAAATGCGGCGTGTGTCTCTGTGTGTGTGTTTGGATAGTGCAACTGCCAACATGTGGCCTTGAGTGTAAGTCCAATCCTCACAGTGCAGACTTAAGAAATTGAGTGTAGAGCGGAGGAGTGTAAACTGTGCTTTGAGCTTTAATCCTTCGTCTTTACTGGGTCTGTGATCTCTAGTAATCACTCCTTCTGTTTGCCCTCATCTTACTTGATCGTGATCTTCTAAATCTCCACAAGAAAAGCAGAACACACACTCACATTTTGACGGGTTGGGATTTTAACACTGGAGGTGATTCTGGTGACCTAGGCAAGATATGACATGACCCCCAACTACACCACCAACCCCCCTCAATCTTTATCCAAAAAGTATAATTACACTATTTGACATCCTGCAGTGATGGTACTAGAAACATGTTTTGTTGGGTGGATGTAGAATAAAAAGTTACTGTATGTGTGTTGGTCCTGTGGTATGAATTTAGATTTGGCCAGTGTAAGTTTTAATATACCGTGCAAAATTGTTACTGGATGTACAGTGCTGTGCAAAAATCTGTGCATGAGTCCTAAGAGATCTTACCATCATACAGAGAGTCTGGGATTACATAAGAACTGTGGCAAGATGCTTTTGCTTTGTCAACTTTTTGGAGTACATTAACAAATAGATACCTTTAAAGCTAATAGAAATTGTTTTATCTTGTAATTTCTTCATAACTTGTCTCTGCTTATAAAGACAAGTAAACCATTCGCAGATTGTTTTCCTGAAAGTGTAAATCCTGTCAAAACGTCTGTTTGAGCATTGACTGTAAATTGCCAAACTATTAAATTGACTGTTTTTTTAAGGGGTACACAGAGACTGTGTTTTAAGACCTGTTTAATGCCATTCAAAAAGGCTAGCAAATGCCAGACATGTTGTTAATAAGTAGCCTCTTTAGCAGCTTGTAAAAGTTAAATCTACCATTTAAAATGACCCTACTAAAAATTTCTGCTGCAATTGCTTTGCAGAAATTTAAACCTTTATTTACATTGTGCTCATTACATTGAGAGGTGCTACAGCATTGATTTTTGTGCATTATCCGAGGAAAATGGTTAAGATTAAAAATTAAAAGATAATTAAAATAGCCTTCATATGCATGTATTTGTTATGCTTATGAACAAAACAAAGTCAAACCACTAACTAAATCCTATGTATTCAAAGAGGTGATTCTATAATGGCTACAGTATAGACGTCTTTTTTGTTTTAGTTTCAGTTCTTGTACTGTGGAATTGAACTCACCTGTGCTGTTGTGTGTTGTGTTGTAGGTGCATACGATATTAACTTGGTCATCAAACTGGTCTGAATGAGACTAGTTTAGTTTTTTTGAGGTTGGTTAAAACTCACTGCATGAACAACCAGGAACAATGATCTCAACACTATTAAAATCCATCTACAGAATTACTGATTTTCCTTTTTTCACCATACATAATACACAGTGTAGACACAAAAGATAAACTTATTTCATCAAATTTACTAAAAATGGATATTCTTAAATATTTTAGAAACAGGAGGCACAGAAATGAAAGGAGGTTCAGCAGTTTATTTGTACAGGGATGCAGAAAGGTTATATGTGGATATAGTGCTTCGTTGCAGCTAATTTGATTAAACGCTGTGCTTTAGATTTTAAATAGAAGTGATACCAAAATATTTGATCAGTCTTTATTAATTGATAACATGGAAATGTTGTTTTACTTTTTAAATCTGACAGCTTCTAGCACCTGTGGCCCCATGGGATAGAAAAACATCTATTTGACACACGCTTCAGAATTCTGTCAGAACAGTAGGTCATCTTACTATTTCTCACCTACTGCTCCATGAATACTGATGTTTCTGACATACTAGATATTTCGCATACTGCTTTTTGAAAAACTATACAGTAAAGAGAGAAGACGGCATATTTAGACACTTTTGGATATTGAAAAAGTGTCATTGAAAAAGAAATCGCTTAAATGAAGTTAGTTCTGGAGAAAATGTCTAGAATTGTTTCTTATGTTTGAAAATGCCACTGTGGTTTTAAGACATTATGAGTGACTGCTAGATAGGTGTCTGAATACTGTTTTGGTTTTACTGTACATTTAATGTATGCCTAAGTAAACATGATGATGTGTCATAAATACCAAATCTACTGTCAAATGCTAGTTATCTCCTGCACCCCCTCACTGAAGGTCATTAACACAGAGAATGTGTGGTATAATCCTGAGACACTGTTGAAACAGAATGCCATAATGCTCTTAAAATAGAATAGAATTAGAAAACATTACGAGGTGGCTTTTGCAGCAGGAAAAAAAGCCCTCATGCCAGCTGAATGCAAAGCACGGGACAGACTATTCTTTCAGGCCCATCGTATATCACAGCAACTATCAAAGAAAGGTCACCCATGTCTCGCACCTACAAAACACTCTTGCTTCCAGCCCTGAAGGGTAAAGAAGAGGCCCACTTGCTCAGGAAATTTCAAACCATTGTACCTAAAGAAGAAAGAAGCCTTTGAATGAATGCAGATTCCTTTCAAAGCAAAAGAAGGTGTCTTCAGATTTTTGTTCACGCCATCTTGTGTCCTACACAATTCTCTTTTCTTCAGATATTCAAGTGTTCTATTGTGGAGAGCTCTTGTTCTCTTATCATCAGAACACATACGGAAACTAACACCCGAGAGTGGGCACATGCGTGGTACACACACACATATACACACACACACATTCACACCTTGCAGAGCATCATTCAGATGCACTTTGTCACAAAAAAGTGAATGTCCAATACTCACAACCGTACGCACACAAACTCATGGGCAAACATTTTCCTGGCTGTCAGTGGGGACAAACATGTAGAGGGGTTCAAAATTTACATATATGCTAAACACTTGAGTGGCAAATGCAATGTGCTAATACTGTGCTGATGAGATAAAGCAAAGGTGGGACTGACACAAGCCCTCTCCCAGCACAAGTCAAAGTCAAATCTCTCTCTCTCTCTGTCTCTCGTTCTCTCAGATCCTCCACTCTTTTTGCCTGGCCGGATTAATGTTAGTGTATTTACATGGGCATTTCTCGCTCTTTCTCTCCCCCTCTTGCTTTCCCCTTGCTCTCTTTCCCCTCAAAACAGATGCAGCCATTGATTAATGGGCTGATGGTGGTTAAAAAGTCGAAAATGTCAGCGAGTATCTTCTCCAGCAGTGTCACTCTTCTCTACAACAGAACAATGCTTCTAACTGAGGAGCAGGGCCACGTGCCAAGTATTCCTCACAATGGGAGGTCATGTGCCCGCTCCCCTACTGCAAGTAGGCAGATATGTATACAGCTACATAAGGACACACTTAGAGGTTGGGGGGTAGCTGATGGGAGGGAGAATCAGTTTAGGGGTTGGGAGGGTGGTATGGCTCAATACAGGCTAATAATAGGCCATCACATGGGTACATCAAGTCATTTCAGACAAGTCCTTGCTGGCAGAGGTTAATCAAAGTGCTTGGAATTAAGACACATTTTTTTGCAGCGCTGCCCTGGCTGTCTGCTGACACTTCCAGTACAGAACAAGGCTTAGGGGCAATGCACATGTGACGGAAATGACATTGACAATTCTAGGCCCGATGCCCGCAAAACAACCTTCAGATTTCAATAGTATTGATCAGAGGGAGCAACGAGTGCCTTCAACTTGTAAACTCCGCCCAGACTAATTAAAGAATAGTCGCCCATCATGCAAACAATGCACAGAGGCTAAAGTGCCAAACTTATCCCCGCCACTCAGTGTCACCCTCTTACTGTCTCCTCAGAAGTGATTAGAAGGAAGTTTAAATGCAGGAATTTGTCATTATTTTCTGTGTTGAGCACTGAGGCTGTGGGACAGGAATGTAAGCCAAGGCCATTGCCGGCAGGAAGATTCTAACGATCTTTTTTAATTGCACATCACATTAGTCTGCATGGCTTGAGAAAGAAGAGGCCATTGGACTTGGATAAGAGTGGGGCAAATAGTTTGACAGATATTCCAATCAAAGTTGGAGACACCAAGTGATTGCACAGACAAAATGCATTGACTTAATCTATGTAGCTACCAAGTGCTGTAGATCTGCTGTAGTTTAAAAAAAATTAGAAGATACTGTATGAATAGGGTCTTTGAGGTTCCTCTGTTTACAACACAAGTGGAATCCTTTGCAAAACCTTTAGGAACTCATGAGCAGTTATCTCTGGAACTGCTGGGTTCCATTGCAAAAATTCTGAAGAGTGTTGGTGGTACCTCCAGTAACTGTGTTAAAAAGAAAATGAAAGATATCTGAGGTGTCATCAAAAGGGCCTAAAGCTTCTTTAAAGGTTTTTAGTAGTTTGGCTGTCTGTTTATGTATCTTTTAATTTTTTACAATATATATATATATGTGTGTGTGTGTGTGTGTTGGGGGGGCTAGTATAAAGCTGTGCATGTGTACGTGTGAGAACAGAAGCTTAAGCATTAGTGAGCAAATGTGTGTGTCATTTGACCTTGGTCACTGCTACAGAGGCCTAGTTTCTTGCCAAACTAATCAATAAGCCAAACAGGCAGAAGATGAGTATTTAGAGCATGGGAAGCTAAAGTCAAACACAGATAGGTTATCTACCCAGCCCAGAGTGCGCTCCTGTGCAAATATTTTGCTAACAAATTTTTCATGGTAACTTGCTTATAAAACGATGTCACTCTCTTCCTCTTTATCCCCAAGCACCCAAACCTCTTTCTCTCTGTCGCTCTTTCTTTTTCATGCTCTCTCTCTTTCTTTCCTCCATCTCTCATCATGCAATGAGTATGGAAAGACTGCTGGAGCCACGTGGCTTAGTGACCATGTATCACAATGTTACCACAGGTCAACAACTTGTCTCTAGGGATCAATCAAACAGACAGAGGGAATTAGAGTCAGGGAGCAGTCATAAGCCTTTCAAATTCATATGGAAAAACCGGGCGATCTAGGGATGGGGTTAATATGTCACCCTTCGAATGCTTTGATTTGGGTGACAAGGTCTCTACTAACCATGTTTACATAAAGTACAGTAATAAATGGCACATAGTACTGTATGAAATTACAAATGTAATGTAATGTTACATGTTGTCTCTTTAACATACATTAATATGTATTAACTCTATACATGATCATATTAACATAAGTTGACACAAGTTAAATTACCTGTTTTTGCAAAAGGTTTGCCAATGTTATACCAAAAACAGCACCAGTATAGAAAACAGTTGATGTTACAAAATAATGCTAAGTGTGCTTTGCTAATCTGCACCACATGACCTCATCATTCATCCACTTAGAGGTTAAAATAGTGTTTCTAAGAACCAGTTTCCCCCGCTGGGCCTGGTTGTATGCCAGTGTTGTATAAAAGGCGTGATGTTCACAGAAGAGTGAAATGAGCTGCTTAGAATATTCTTGAAAGAATGAATGAAGTGACATTGTAAATACTAAACTTAATGTTTT
>JAZGTK010009700.1:0-17031 GCA_036877625.1 Ambastaia sidthimunki | reverse complement strand
CTTATTATTTAACTTATTTAAACTCATTTTTTATCATGCTGATATTCAAGATTCTTTAAAAAAACTAGTTTGAATAAATACAGTCTTAGAATTACCCAAATTAGAAGTGAAATGACCCAGAACTAAAATGGTCGATAGTGCAAGATAAAGTACAAAGTCATATGGCATTTTGAGCGTTGCACACTTTTTGCACAGCTGTGGCATATAAGAGCAGTAAATGTTGCATTGTTTTGCATTCTAATGACACTAGTAGTGAGCAGTCAAATATTGCACCAATCTTCCGCAGCAGTTATTGCACTATAAGCAGTGAATTACTGCACACAGTCTTGTGATGTCACGGGCAACACTTCAGTGTTCCAGTCATCGTGAACATCACATCTGAAGCGGCCCAGGCCTCAGCACTGGCAGTCACAAAACGGTTTCTCTATCCTCAGCGCTCCCTGTAATGGCGGTAGCCATTTTGTGTGTTTGCACACTGCTCTCCTGTTCCTCCAGAGCGTGCTCTAGTCCAAGAGTTCCTGACAAGATGCCCATCCCTGAGCCTTCAATGCTCCCTAAAATGCCCAGCATGGCCGCTCCTGTGATCCCTGCTTTTTCCAGGATTGCCAACCTAAATTTCTTTGTGCCCTGGTCTCAAGCTCAATCCTGGCCTGCAGCTCCGCCCTGCTGCTCTCCTGCTTCCTTTAGTTCATATGTATATATATGTGGGTCGGGCGGCGTTCAGCTCTCATATGAGGTAAAAGCTATTCTTGAGACTGTTGGTCCACAATGTGATGGATCTAACAAGTGATGTCCAGGATGAGATGGATTTTTAAGGATGTTTGCTGCCCTCCGTCATACAGGTGATGATTGTGGTTTTAGAAAAGCCAAAGTTTTGACACAGAGTCAACCCATGACACAGTGTTGAGTTCCCTCAAATAGGAACTCGTAACTTGATTAAGCTGTGAGTTGCTTTGAACAAATTTGTCTGCCAAGTGCATAAATATAAAAGAACAATGACAGGTTGGTTCTTTGCTAGACTTGAACCTACAACCTTTTGAGTACTAGCCAAAATCTTTAACCACATGAGCATTGCACTGAGCATTCAACTGTCTGGAAAGTCACCATGCCACTCCCATCCAATTTTGGTAACAGGTGCCAAGCAGATGTCATGGAAAGCTGGAATACAAAGGCATTCCCTCAGTGTGGCTCAGATCTCTATAACCTTCCCCAGAAAAGAGGTGGCTATTGTTCTCCCCCCTCAAGAACAACACAGGATTTCAGAATCTTGCAGAGAGTGCTGGAAAACATTCTGACAGTAGCATGTGATGGCCAGGCAGGCATGGGAAATATAAGCTCAGAGGTGACGTAAGGGCAGGATGTTGGGCATCCGTAATGGCTTTGTTGTGGTTGGTAAACAGGGTTGGAAATCTGAGAATATAGAACCGGTTCCATTTACAAAAAAACAGAACTAAATGATTTTATTGACGTTTGCTTCTGTTAATGGTTTTTAAACAAATGCATTTTTTTTTTAGCAGATCAAACAGATAAACTCATCTTTAGATGCAGATCTGGTGTGTCATGGCCGGATGTGTGTGTGCACAATTAACCCATTCACAGGAAATTTGGACATTTGCATTGAAAAACTTTTAAAAAAATATATTTTGTTTTGAGCAAGTTACTGCTGCAGGTCACATTCTGCCACCTCAGACCCAAAGTGTCACATTCATAGACGTTTAAAACAGAAACGAGGCAACAATTATGAATACTGTCATATTTTCTATTGCATGTAACCCGTTAAATTGCTGATAAAAGAGAAAGTTTCTCTGCGGATGAAAGAAAACATTTCAAATTAGCTGATATTCTGATGAAGAACAATCATTTATGAAACAAATGAAATATATTTTCTTCTTTTGTATTACAGTGATTTCAGTGTCCTGCTAATCATATCACTTTACACACAAATGGCACAATTTACTCAGAAAGAACAAATAATATTCAGTAATTTGAGGCACCACCTCATTAGCTAAGTTCTTTTTAAAGGGCTCCACGATGGTGAAACACTCCATCTGTTATACTGTTAGAAACCCTCACATCTTCTCATCTGTCAGAACCTCTTTGTGTGGAGATTTTTGTTCCTTATCTGGACACATTCCCAGTGTGGACACAGATTGATGTTTTCTTTTGGAATATAACTGACTATTTAACTGACTATTCTCTGTTATTCTGTTGGGGTGGATGTTATTGAAGTGGATCCAGCTCGTGGTGGACCATCAAGAGATCTAGTTGGAGTTGTCCTGCACCGGTGTGATCATCTCACATGACAAAACATCTGCAGTCTCAGCAGGGTCCTTTCAAAAAGGAAAAAAGATTAAAGCATTGGTCTTTTATGTACTTTTTCATTGATCATCTGCCTGGTACCAAATTAATCATATTTATACTCTCTTAACTTCATCTCTATCACCAGCCCACATTCCACCCTGTAACAGCAGATTGTTGCTAGAGCTGCTATCAGGAACCTTCTGCTTTTATCACCAAAGTTAAACTTTTCCTGTTAATTCTGTTTTATTTCATCATCATGGTCTCATTCCCATTAATTCTTTCAATGCTTACTCCAAACTATCACCAAGTCAGTCCCATACTAACATCTATATGTAAGTCTTTATTGTAAAGCATTGCCTTTTAACCAGTCATAGTCACGGTTACTGACTGCAGCTTTAGCGTGTCAGAGGAGAACTGACCCTTCCTGTCAAGTCCGGGTTCTCACAAGGTTTTTTCTCCACTTATCAATCTCTGGAGTTTTGGTTTCTTGCCACTGTCACCCTGTTGGCTTACTTGCAGGGAGTCTGCTGACATTAGTTTAGATAATTTCACAAAATACTGTATTAATACTGTCTAGTAATTCTATAATTATCATATATTTGCATATTTCATATACTTCATATATTTGCATATTTCATTTTACATGTTCAAATCTGTAAATATCTCTGGATGTTTTCACTGTCATTTGTACAGCTGCTTTGCAACAATGTACCATTGTGAAAAGCACTTTATAAATAAACTTGAACTTAAACTTAAGTGCAAAACACTTCTATTGAGTACTTTGGTTTATATCCACAGCACTAATATCCAGTTGCTTGACACAGAGAAATTTGTACCATCACCCTGAGGTTGAAAATAGAGTATATATGTGGAAATATATTTTTTGGCCTGGAAAAACAGTTTGAGTTTTATCAGGCAAATGCTAAGTGAATTTGAGCTGCCTAAAAGCTGCCTGCCAGCAATTTGATAAAAACAAATTGATTATGTTGATGACTTAAACTTTCTGAAAATAAAAGTTTGCCTCTTTAGAAAAACATAAAATAGAAACAATTGGAAAGGTAAATCTCACCAGCGTTGTGTTTTACAATAACAGTCTTCTTAAAGAGAAATACTGAATTTTTGAAGCTGTGGCCTAGTAGTGTCAGTATGGCATACACACTGAGCTGATGCTAATGTTGTAGGTTTAGATCTGGTGAAAGAAAATATTAAGATATAAGACAGTGTCAAAATTTAAATGAATGTCTAATGATTTATGCTTTTAAACAGCTTTCTGAAACATTCCCGTAAAACACAAATAAAAAAAGTTACAGTTGAGATCTTTTCAATACCTCAGATGTTTCTCCTGAACACCAATGAGATGAAGTGGACAGCAAATGGAAAAATGTTGTGTATCTGTCTATTTTGATTAATCCTAAAGAAAACAAAGACAAATTATTTTTGTACCTCTATTCTATAGTTATAGGGGTTATTTTAATAGTTTTTTATTGAAATATTTAATTCCAGACTTTTTAGAATTGGGAGCAAAGTGGGAGACAGTGTTGAGCTCTCCTCTAAAACTCATCACATCAATGTGAGAACCTCACTGTTGTCTATGATAAACAATACAGAGATTTAATCTATATTGAGAATTGATAAACCTGAAACAATATGAAATAATGAAGTTTGATTACCATTTGAGTATCTTTTTAGATAGTATTATTTGCTTTTGGACAGCTAAAAATGTGGGTATTTTTAGGAATTTTAAGAAAATGTCGTCTTAGTTACGTATGTAACCTCGGTACCCGTGAGGCAGGGCAAGGAGAAGCAGTGTCTCATTACATAACTGAGAGACATTCCCTCAACTCGACACTGGTGTGACACTATGAGGAACACATTACCAACTGTGCCATGCTGAGGGGAGCGGCTGCCACGCGGCCCGTGTTGAAGCACAAACACCATAAGCATAACACAGACACCCTACTCGCGCACTGCTGGTGATAAAAACACCTCTCTCTGGCACTGCCTGAATGCAAGGCCCTGTAAAAGTTTACACTAGATGCATAGAGAGGAGTTTTGTGGGTTTTTTTATAAAACTTTTCACAATGCAAATATCACAAAAAACTGTACAGAAAAATATAGCAATACTAATGTCTTAAACCATCATAAAAAGCTCATTTCACTTAAAATATTTTTGGCATGACTGGCATTTCCAGGCCTGAATATTTAAAACTTTATTATTCACTTTTTATTTCCCCTGGTTGTGGAAACCCTGGTTATAACATTTTATAACCAGGTTTCTGCATGGTCTAAGTCCAATGATTAAAAAAAAAGATTATTTCATGGTTAGTTCATTGACTTGCATGTAAACCCTTAAAACATGCTTTAATCATGTTTTTAGAGAATTTATTTACATTTTAATAGGAAACCAGAAAAAAAGTAGCAGATTGTAATGAGGAGCTGCTAAAATTGTGTGTAATTGTCTGAAATGTAAAAGTGAAGTTGTTTTGGTTAAAGAGCTCTTACTGGACTAGACTGATCTTCTGAAGAGAAGAATTCTTGCAGATTGATTGATTCACTCCAGCATTTTTAATGTTTGTGTGAAGTTGGTAAGAATATAACAGACGAGAGACTCTCCACTCGCTCTGCTTTACAGACATTAATAGATGTCTGCTGTATGTTACTTGACTTTGGCGATTTTTCTAGTCTACTTCAAAGAATTGGCTTTGGTTCTGAGCGCTGGAGATAAGAGCCTTCAATTTATGACTAATTGCTGGTAATTAAAAAGCTTTAAATTTTTCTACTTTCAGTTGAGGGAGAACAGTGTGTCATCCAACTATTTTGTGATTTGTCATGTCTTTAATTTTAAAGTTGTGTTGTGTAGTTTATTAAATTCACAGTTAAGTTTTAGCTGATGGCGTCCCAGATTTTGGTGGAACACCAACAACCACCTGGTGGATCCAGAATCCAGCTGCATGTAGATAAGTAGATCACTAAGCTTAGTTATTAGTTTATTGGTGATAACTGTGTTAAATTGTGGAGCTGACCTGTGACAGTTGACCAACACATGCCATGAGCA
Source organism: Ambastaia sidthimunki (assembly GCA_036877625.1). NCBI lineage: Eukaryota > Metazoa > Chordata > Actinopteri > Cypriniformes > Botiidae > Ambastaia > Ambastaia sidthimunki. Next base: position 11,675 of record JAZGTK010009700.1, on the reverse strand, counting down.
CTTGCCCGGGTATGCCATCAGGTGACCCGACTGCCCAAATGGGGGAGGGGAATGGCCTTGTATGCCACAGCAATGTTAGTGTATACATGAGTGCTGTTCTTTCTGGTAGAGCAAGAGACAGAATAACAGGATAATGATAAAATTAACAAGGGGAGGGAACAAACGAAACCAGGAAATTACACAAAGAGCGCATGGAATGTGATGGAAGGTGTAATTCATTTCCACAAAACAGTTCATTTCAATGAAATACTGAAAAACTTCTGTGAGTTTTAGGGTGTACTCACACTAGACACGGTTGCCTTGCGCCCAAGTGTGATTGTCCTGCAATTGTTTGTTGTCATAATGATGAGTAGCTGTTAGCGATCACACTGCATGTGAACTTTGCCCGAGCTCAACTGAACCATGCTCTGGTCCACTTGAAGAGGTGGGTCGGGGCACGGTTCACATATAGTGTGATCGCTAACCACTCAGCAAACAAATAGCGTCTGGGCATGGTTCAGAGCGATCACACTAGTCACATAAATCTGACCTTATGGTTAAACACACTCGGGCGAGTTCAGTGTCTCTAATGTGAGAACAACCCTTTTATCATCACATATCAATGTCAATACATAATTCTAACAACCTCGTGTCATGAAGAAATTCATCATCTTACTGATTATTACTCTGATTATAACTTAATAATTTATATAACTATTTTATATAAATGAAGGTGCTTTTAGAGTTTTACGAGTTTTGCATAAGGCTCTCGGCACATTCAGCAGACATGTTCACTGATTTATTAATGTAAGCCCGATTTAGAGTCAAACTGTTCCAGCAATGCGGCCTGATTTGGTGAATTGGTTTAACTGATTCACAGGAATAATTTGTTTAGGAACTGAACATCACTAATATCAGTCACTGCCCACACGCTGCTTTATCTCCTGATGTGTTTCACAAAAACATGAGTTATACACGTTTAAGGGCAAAAGAAATTATTACTTAAATGAACAACTTCTTGAAACTCTTGCTGTATTTGATCAAATCATTTAGAAAATGCTGCCAAACTATCAAGCGACAACACAAAGCTGTTGCACAATGTTTAGTCTGATGGGACAGTCAGACTGTCTTTTTTTCTTTAAATAGAGAGTAATAAATGAAGAGCCAGACACTCCATCTGTGTGGCATTGAGCGTCTATATATGACACATGCCATCACGTCTGTCTGTGACTCACCGGCCCCTCAGAAAAGCACTTTACCATCCTCTGTGCTTTCACTCCATTGACAACATGTCAACCCTTTATTCCAAGAAGTGTTGCATACTTGTTTTGCTTTTGTGCCAGTCCAATCAGTAAACATTTTTTTTGTGTATTTGTATGTGTATTTAATGCAGCATATATTTAATATTACACAACACATTTGGGCCAATTCTGCCATGCAGTGCATCTTAAAATGTAACAAAAAGTGAATATGATTTTAATTTTTTTAATGATTTTTAATACCTGCATGAAAAGGGTAAAGCAGCTCTTGAATTTTTATACTTGAGATTCAGGCTTTTTCAGCTGTTACTTCATAATAACCAAGAAAGATGGAGACTGTGTCCTATTTTTGATCTGCATCATCTGAATCAATGTCTGAGGTCATTGTCATGTCATAGTCATTGATTTAAAATGTTGACATGTCAAATTCAGTCTGAGGTTCATCACAATGCATATATTTACATTCAGATTCTGCCAGAACACAGGAAGTTTCTCAGTTTTGCTTTTGGGGGTGAAATTTACCAATATTACCACGTGCTTCCTTTCAGTCCAGCCCTATCACCACACACCTTCACAGAGTATGGATGCAGATCTGTCTCTCTTAAGTCTTCAGGGCATCCACATTGTAAATGACAAAGATGGCGGGCTAGTCATGTCTACGGCTTCGAGATGTTGTGTTGGCTCAACATCTGAGTTTACTTTCTCCAGCTACTTTTCTAGTAGAAATCTGAGACTTCACTGTGATGAAGGTACAGTTCAGATGTGTGCGTTTGACTTACAGTACATTCAAGTTCTACATTTTGTCAGTACATGTGCTCCCTGGGAATCAAACCCACCACCTTCTGCAGTGCTGACGTGACGCTCTTCCAACTGAGCTTCAGGAACACCCACAGTTCTCTCAATCCTTGCTGCTGTGAGCAGCGTTCGGCTAGGTCAGCATCTAACAGTTCTCCAGATTCAGAGGCTGTTGGATCTTATGGCAGCAGCAGTCAGTGTGATTCCTTTGTTTCTACTGCACCTGAGGCCATTTCAGGATAAAAAATGGGTTTCATCCCAAAAACCACCCGTTAAGGATGGTAAGAGTTATGCACCACAATGCCATCGGACGATTCTTACAACAGATGCTGCTCTTATGGGCTTGGATTCTCAATGGCCTGGAAACATGGAAAGTACATTGAAGGACTTCTTCCACATCTCAAGGGCCACCACAGTGGTCTAATAAATGACCAGCGAGGGCTGCATTCATGCCCGTGTTCAGGCTGGTGCAGCGGATCCTGCTCTGGGCAGAGACAAGACTGCTCTCCAACAGAACCATGTACATACCAGAGCAGACAACGTGATATCTGTAAATAAGCATCCAGACAGCACATGCATCATATGCGTCATAACCTTTGCCAAATACCCACACCCGTCTCTCACAGGATGACGCTAATTTAAACCTCCCAGTTTTAAAGACTTATACCAGTTATAAGGACACAAACCCTACTGACTTGATTTTCTTATTGTAATATTGTCTTTTATGCTTTTAACCTCTCCGTTCCAACCACTTTACATAGAGATCACTTTTCCTGATTTAATTATTTTCTAAAGGATAGAATCAAGTTCCGCCCCACATTTACATTTTGTTCAAAATCAATTTAAATGTAAATGGGTAAAATGACTTACAAACAGAGTTTCTCGTTGACTGACGTGGTACTCGCAGACTTCACATAACACTCACCCACCCCGTGTTTGGAAAAGAGAATTCAAGAAATGGATTTGTCTTTAATCATCAAATAAAAACATGTTCAATTATATTCCATTAAAATTGCTGAGCTGTTTGTCTTAAAAATTTCTATAAGAAATGAAATAGACACAAATTAGGCAACTGTTGACATGCAGCAAAATGCAGTAAAATTGTAACAATGTGAGAGGCGTAACTTGAATAATGTGGTCATGTAAGAATTGATGAAGTATTTGAGCTCTTTTGATTATTGGTCATTTAGGGCAGTTTGAGAAACTGTTGCATATGGAAGATAACTGCAGTCTTTTGAGAAGCAGGAGGCTTTGTGCTATACCTCTCTGTGTATGTCTGTGTTGCAGAGAGACAGAGAAAGCTTCCAGCTTCATTTTACAGCCCACGCACAAGACATGCTAATCTCTCCTGTTACATGACTCACTTCAAACCTGTCCATTTCCTCTGAAAGCAGCCGTCCTGCTCTCTGCTTGTGGATGTAGAAAGATGACAAAAGCGGAAGCCATTGCATGAAAAATGCCTGCCGGGATTTGAGACGTAATGTTTATTATACAATTAGCATACAAAGGACATGTAGATTACAGCAGATGTTGGCTTGTGCTAACCTATTTTATGTGGAATTGGGGCAGACACACACAGACACACACTCACACACACACAACTGGCTATACTTGGCCACAGGTGCCATGCAGCTTGTTCTGAGCTCAGCATGTGCTGAATGCTGCTTAATGCATCCAGGGCAAGAGTGAAGGACCGCCACCTCACCTGTCAATCAAACACTGCATCACAACAGGGAAAGTGTACTGCATGCACACATACACAAGGCTTCACCGTACATCTTTATTCCTGATGTAAACAAGCCCATCAATCATGTGAAGCCCCTCGAGTGGTTTCCAAACTTTTCACCTTTTCACCGTTGGAGATAAGACGGGGAAGCAAACATCACTACTGATCTGTTTCACTATAGGAAAATAAATCTACAGTAAATCTGCACATTGCACAGATTTACTGAGTGTTGATGGCAGTGTGAAGCCAGTATTCAGTGTGTACGGTCTGTCTAATGCAGGTGACTGTCGAGTGTAGCATGTTTAGCCTTGAGCTCAGAGAACACTGAACACTGAGCAGCTTGTGACTGGCACGCGGCAGATGGAGGGCAGCACAGTGAGAGAGGGAAGAGATGTGAGGCTGTGCTGATTTCTGAACAGCAGACACACCAGTGGCAGGGCTGAGCCAAAACTAACACCAGGCAAATGGGACAAGGGCATCATTTTGGCACTAATCCAGGTGCGGGTACTGTGAAATGTAGGGCTCATTGCACTCTAGAAAACGAACATGTACCTCAGAGAACTAGTTTTATCTAATCTAACCATAAAAAATGATTTTCATTGGCTCAAGCTAATAAAGTAGGTTGATTTATATTATGAATACAGTATTAAAGGAACAGTTCACCCCAAAATAAAAATTGGCTCATAAATTGGCTCAAAAACTCACCTTCAAGGCATTCTAGTTATATTCTGAGTTATATTAAATAATTCAATATTTAATATAACTATTAAATAATATTAAGTGATATTCTGGCTCTTCACAGCTTTATAGTGGCAGTGAAGGAGACCGACACTGCAAGGAAAGTGTGATTTCTGTCAGATAAAGGGACTGTGAATTGTTGTGGAAGTTTCTGGTTAATGACACAGAAACATGTTCACAGGAATGTGCAGCACATGTCATTGTTGGGACTGCTGATGGTTGGCAGGGAATTGGTTTGGCAGTTGACACTGAAATGCTTCTCATTCTCTTTGACCACAGTGAAGCTTTCATATGTAAATGACTTACACATTGATTTATTTCCTTATCATTTAGCCTAAACAGATCACTGAGCTGCAGTCCAGCACAATCAAGCTTGTACATCTGTTAAGAGCTCATTACATAGGAAACATTCATCTGGTTTGGTGTAATTGTTGGTTATGTACACATGCACTAGCCCATAAGAAAATAACATATTATGGAATGTACATATAAAAGAGGGGGTATAATAAATATAAATTTTTGGGTTTTAAACACATATTTAAGTAAGTAATTATACAAAATGTATATATATATATAGATCTAAAATCTATGCAAGGTGTATTTAAAAAAAAAAAAAAAACACCTTGCATAGATTTTAGATCTATTAACATATGAATGACAGATGAAGAATGAATAAATGATGGTCGCAGTAGGACTGAATTTGAGGCAGATAGTCTGCAGGGTTCAAGCTTTTATTGTCATCTGCAGTGTGTGTGTGTCCACAGCATCTAACCTGCTTCCTCTTCTTTCTCTCTTGTTTATTCCCTCATGTACAGTTTTACTGTCCCTCGCACCCCTGCGTGTCTCTCTGACTGCTGGTCTGCATGCAGGTGTCTGTCTGAGTGCAGCTCTGATGGGTCACTAACATGCAGCGGTTGCCTGTCAGTGCTGTGATTAAATTCTACCTGCTCCACCTGTTCACGCACCTGTCGCTTTCATATGACTGTCACCTCATGCATTACTGTCACTGCCGCTTTAAAAAGCTTCATGCAAAGTGACACTGTGAGCTCCAGCTTGAGAGAACAACTAGTACTGTGGGTTCTAGACGCTGTTTTAATGTTAATATATTGTCACAGTTAGGTTCTGCTCTTTGTCTTTTGTGCTGTATGCTCAAGTCATTATTAGTTTCTATTTGAGTGAATTATCTCATTAATGAGTTTTTATTGGTTCCTGATTACGCTCACCCGTGTCTCGTTCAGTTCAACTTGCGTATTCAGTCCCTGGTTTTGTTCAGTTATTGTTTCAGTTATGGTGTTAATAAGTTCTCCTGAGTTCCTGAGTTTGGTTATTGAAGTACATTTTGATATTATCCTCCTGTTTCATTAGATTACTCCCATGTGCTATAACATATGATATATAACATGCAGCCCTATAGTGTAATGATACACATGAAACCTGAAACAATTACAGTCTGTGAACAAACTTTATGTTGGCTTATTATCATTATGTCATGTACACACACATAAACATATGATAATGATTTCTGAAGGATCATGTGACAGATAAATGAATCTAATGGGCTTCTGGGAGTTTGAGTTCTGACAGGTAAACTTTAAACATGAACTTCAGCCTCTTGACCCATCTGAACATTTCATCAATATAAAAGATTTTGGGGAATTTCAAATGTTGGTTCTAGGAAAACCGTAAGTCTGATCCCTTCAGACTTATAGATATATTATAGATATAACACACTTCCTTTGAATACCTCAAAAGTCTGAAAAGTTTGCTGATTATAGATTGAAAGCTCTAAGAGTTTGAGTCAGAAATTATGATTTAACATGCTTTAGCATAATGCTAACACATTTTAACATGATGCTAATACATTTTGCATCAATAAGCGTGATGCTAGAACATTTTAGCTAAGGCACGCACCTACAGCAACAGTTAAGACTTTTAATGTCTGTGTGCTTGGCTTCTAATTTGCTTTGCAAACAGTGAATGAAGGATGGAATGAACAAATAAAGTTTTGTAGAATGGTCTCCTACCTTGTAGAAAATAAGTATCTCTTTTAAAGCAGAAGAGACAGCACACAAAACACAGACTCAAGATGTTTCTTGTTGCTGAGTGTAGTCTTCAAAGCCCTGAGCATCCAACTGTTCTGAGCTCAGCAGAGACGACCAGACAAGTAAACACACTCAGATGCACATAAATCTGAAACCAGCTCCATGTTTGTTTAACAAACTCAAAATTGGTTTTACTTTTGACAAAATTCAATAAATGCCATTAGGCTTCATTGGGCTTAAGGCTGTAATCCATAACTTAGTTGGTTAAAAATGAACAAAAATTAGTTATCAAGCAAGTACACAACAAATCAGTGTTTAAAACTGTATGTGGCTGCTGAGGATGGTGGAGTTTTTGTGGAGAAAAGTAACTCTGCAATAACTTTAACTGAATAAGGAGTGAATAAGCATCATGGAAGTTTGGTCATAGCTGATTGGTTCAGTACCTGATTGTGATCTGTGATCAGGTACAACTGGCCCTGAAGCATGTTAGTCATATAGTGTCACAATGGGCCCCAATGAAAACCTGTCCACCTTACTAATACAGAGAATTCAGAGTTTGCTAAAACTAAGTTTAAACTTAACTAACTCACCACCTAATGCTGCTTTGTGGTATAGGCCACAGGCATATACTAATATAATACATACCCCTGGAACTCACTAACTATTCGATTTTAAAAAATATGTAGATATATTTCTAGTTTACACTTACACAACAATATATATTTCAGTCTTTTCATCATTTTCCATATGGATCAGTTCAATGTTTGATTAATATCACTGCTTTCAGTGGAATTTTTCCTGAACCAGCAGTTTCTGAGGGATTTACACAGACTGTCCTGCCCCATTTTAAAATAAATATTCTTTCTTATTCATAATTGATTTGTCTAAAAGTCTAGTGCAGCAGTAAAAACATTCCTTGATGATTTTTATTCCATTATTTTTTGACAGACTGAATCCTCCTTAACATGTTTAACAGATTAAATAAGCAAAACCAGTCAAAGATGGATCTCTGGTGATACATAGCAAACTCATGCTGGGTGGAAACTGTCAAAGTTGATGTGTTATAGTTAAACCTATATCAATTTACAAGCGACAGACACATTTATATACAGTGTAACAAACCTACACAACTGCCTCTTAAACCGTTTGTCCATTATAATGTCACTAGCACAATGTGCACATACAAAATGTGGAAAAAATGAAATGTTTTAAAGCAGGTTTGTAATCACATGTATTGTAATTATATATCACTTTGCAATTAGATGCATTACAGACAACAATGATAAAAGACTGTGATCGTACATGAGCAGAGACACTGTACAAGAAAATGGTTGCAGCTTTTTCCTCTGGCAGTGCCTGCAGCCAGCAGTCCGTATAACCTGCTGCCTGAGTGAGAACTAAACGAGACGTTTTGTCATTGACATTGATGCTAATCAGGTCAAGGTTATGTGATGTGGTGTTGCATCAGATTCATCAGATTATAAGTCTGAAGGAAGAGCGTGAAAACATGTCGGAGGTGAACTTGATGCTGCGTCATGGCTTTGACACTATGGGAAACATTAATGCTCACTATGTCACAGGGAAGGCCTGTGCAAAATGCTCTGAAACACTTGCACAGAGAACATCAGAAGCAGGAGACTGTCAACCCAGCAGAACCTGAGGTTGAATTCAACCTGGACCAGCCTGCTGCAGCACAAACATCATTTGAGATGTGATCACTTGTTAGACAGTGACTTAGATCTTGCTAATCTCCTGGCAGAATAGGCCCTAATACTCAGGGGTGACACTAGGTGACAGGCCTCATAGGCCAAGATAAGAGCATCCATGATCCAGTGAGGTAAGCACTGTCTGATGACTGCATTACCCTGGTTTTGACCACGAGCCAAGAGGTCTAATGCCACAGGCCTGAGCGGCGGACACAGATCTTCAAAGCTCTAACTCGACATAACAAGTCAAGCTTTTTCTGTTTCCTGCTTGAAGCACCGGTGGATTGATTGGCAGTAGATGGCAGCTTAGGAAAATAGTCTGATCAAAATGGAAAGAGCCTCTACTGAAAGAGCCTGTAGATCCCCCACTTCCTTGAGCGATGACAATGCTAATAATAATACCATACTACTGAAAGTCAGAAACTTGGTGAAAGTCAGAAAGGCTGACTCGGGTGGTTCAAATTAGACCCCTTAAGACTACAGTAAGGTCCCAAGAAGGGTCCCATGTGCGACAGAAAGGCCTCAGCCATCTGGCACCATGCAGAAAACTAGACACAGGGATGCTTTAATAAAAGCTCCATCAACAGGTTCATGGCTAGCAGAAACAGTGGCCACATAAACCTTGAGGGAAGCAGGAGCAAACCCTGCAGAAAGTACTCCACACTGAGCAACAAGGTGTTGCTCACCTCATGAAAAGAGCTGCCTCAGGACATACATTTTCCTAGTAGAAAGAGCTCCACAGTTTTCAAATTTCCGTTTGGGGTTACTTCTACATAAAAAGGGAATGAAGCCCTTGGAGCACAACTCTAACCATCCTTAATCCTGCCCGGTAACCTGAATTTGAGAATTCTCAGGAGATGATTGGGCAGGAATAAGAGAAGGTGGGATGAATGAACTGCTGGGTGCTTCTGTCCCTCGCAACTCCTGAGGTGGCAGGAGAAGCAGAAAGACCCTCTAGAGGCTTTGAGGGGGATTTGGCACAAGATGTTGTGGTGTACACAGACTCTTCAGCAAACATTTCTTATTGATTAGATGGATTTAAGCCTAATATGAATCATGCAAAGCAACTTCTCAGCAAACAATTTTAGGTTGTAAGAATGTTTCTATTAAGTAACAAAATGTTACTCAAAACAAATGTCATTTTGAAAGTTTTATGAACTTTAAAAACGCCCACTTGATTAGATGTTGTATTAACATTATTGCTTGATTTTAAGAATGTTATTTATACTTTTTTTAAATTCTGTAACATTTTAAAAATGTTGCACTAACCTCATAGTAATAACATTTTTTATAGATATGATATATAATGATAGATTTTTTGATAACTTTGAGAGAACTTTTAGAGAGCGTTAACTGTTGTTCCCTGTTAGCTGGGTTAATACCTACCAGAAGTCAAAAGAATCAAAATCATCTCTGGTAATTCCACCCATAAAAGATTAAATAGACAAAGTTAAACATCACAACTCAATGTGCTGTAATTTCAGGCAGGATTGATGCAGTTTTAATAACAAAAAATCAGATCAAAAGTCAGATGTGTATGAAATTCAGATGTTGATCTCATTCTTCTGATGCAGTGCCCAACACGCAGTTCAGATGAGGTGGAATCAGAAATGCATACTGGATTTACATGTGCATTTACATGACGCACTTTCAGTCATAACATAAGCATTCACATTTTCAATTTTAAAGAGCAAATAAGGAGTACAGCACATCCTTTTACTGATTCAGTCCACAACTCAATCCAAAAACCTGCAGCTTGAAACCTTTTTGCATATCTCATATCAAACTTGATGGGTTACAATTAACTGCATTGAATAAACATCCAGTTGTCCTCAAACTGGACATTCTAAACATCCGCCGATCATAAAGGATGTTCATGCTGGTCTCTTCTATACAATGAAAGTAAACAGTGACCAGAAAATTGGAAAATGACAAAAAGCAGAAAGAATCGGCCCATATGGCTAAGTTTGTTAAAAGGTATTGTAAAGCAGGAGATCTTCAGTACTGGATCATCTGGAACAGTGTTGCTGTAGCTCAGCTGGTGGAGCTCTGCGTTTGGGATGTGGGTTTGATTCCCAGGGGACACGTGCAGTGATAAAATATATAACTTGAATGCACTGTATGTGGCTTTGGATAAAAGCAACAAATGCAAAAATGCAAATTCAAACTAGTCATCCATGTTAATGACTCCACAAATAACTTTTTGCTTTTTGTTTTAAACAAAAACAGCGACAGAGAAGCAAAAGTTTTTGACATGAAGAATCTTGTTTAATAGCATTGCAAATGTAACAGTCCTCTTACAATCCTGTAGACAATTATCTTTTTACACTCAATACTTAGAAACATGCAAACTAAACACACGAATCTTCAAAACATTCTTAGCGTGTGAAGTTCTGTTTCATTCGGAATGCAGGAGGAAAGAAGGTTTGCCGCTGAATCTGGGGATTTCACAAATGCACAATTATTGGGAAAATCAGGCTAAAGAGAGGAAGAGTCTGGATCTGACGGGATGGATGTGGTCCAGAAGAAAAGTGTGAAGGTATTAGCCAGCATGTATCAGCCGTTAAAAGGTCTAAAGACATGAGTGGAAACAGGCTTAAAGTTTATTGTCCCACAGGATGTTTGACATGTTTCCTCTAAATCCTGTTTTTCTTTCAGAGACTAGACATGAGCAAATATTCCACTTAAGTGAAACAACCCTTTATGAGCACTTTAAAATCAACATAAAATCATAACGGACCGTATTTACTTTCTCATTGCTGGTGTTATTGTGCATGATTCATTGATGTACATTTTGATACAAAATTATAAATTATTTACAAATAACTTTTTGCCTTGAGGAGTTTGTCCTTATTACAGCCGTCTTTTGTATTCTGTTGTTCTTTTGGATTGTAGGCATCAGTAATAAGAATAACAACAGAAGAGTATCTTATAATGATATTCCAGCACAGCAATGCTTTTTTAATCATGTTGTCACCATTCAGATAACATGTACCAATGAACTTTACAGTGCAATTGTGTGTCCTGCAGCCACAGAGAATTTCCACATACTCTCTATGCAGTTACACTTTAAACTCATGTAAACATCTACCAACCAAAACAATCAGTGTTCAGAATTTGAATGATCACGTCACTTGTGATACTTGGGATTGTGTTCAAGGTTAGTAGAACAGACCTCCTGCATCTCTCACACTACACATATTCAAAAAACATTGTCTGAACATTTAAATCCCTGGAAAAAAACTCAATTTTCCTGGTGTGGCAATCAAGTCCATTATTGTACCTCCTGAAAGAAGGTAATTATATTAAGAGGCCTGTAAGATTTTTTTTGTAAGATAACCCCCTGGTGAAACGGCACAATTTACAGAAACTAGCCCAGAGTTTAGCTCACCAAATCTCAATCATCAAAACATCTCACCAAATCTCAATC
>JAZGTK010009699.1:0-17032 GCA_036877625.1 Ambastaia sidthimunki | reverse complement strand
AATCATGTCAACTCCCCACATGTAGGACATTATCATTACAGTAAATGTAAGGCTGTGTAAATGTGAACCTCTCAGGGTTTTTAATCTCCTCTGTGATGAAGTTCAGGGTGTCCCAGCCAGCGTAAGAGTAGAGAGCAACATAAAGAGCCTGAGCCATGTCTCCTGGTCCCAGCATAGAGTCCTCAAACGAATAATGGAAGTTTTCTGTCTTCCCTGTGGAATGGTTATGCAAATGTGATCAACTGTCAGAAACAAATACTGATCACTTACAAAAAAAAAATTAACTTTTAAAAAATTAACAAAAAAAAAAAGTTAGGCTTGTGAAAACTCCAATAAGCTTGATACAGTAAAAATGTGACCTAAGGGGAAATAAAAATGACTATTACTATTATTTTAAATCTAAAAGAGATCTGGAAGTGCTTAAAATTCTTCTGAACCAGCATTATGCATTTTCAGCTATTTTACTTTCAAAGGAATGAATGCAATTAAGCAGTTTATTTAAAGTCCACAATAAAAAAGACTTGTTAAGTGACTACACAAAGTGTGTTGATAAAATCTGTCTTTATGTTCATACCTTGAGCCAGCACTACCATTCCAGTTATAATGATGACTAAGAGAGCCAGGATTTTAGCCACAGTAGAGATGACCTGAAGGAACGCCCCCCATTTCACCTTCATACAGTTCACAAATGTCAGTAAACCTGCAGAAGACACAGACGTAGACACTGTGTAAAGCCAGTTGCAGCCACTATTTGTATTTCTATTTGCATACATACAGTATAATATACTAGCATAACATAATATAAACATATTAGTGCTTTGCTTATTTGTTATTTGTTAATACAAATAAACTTTGACTGTATATGCTTTGTATAACTGTAAAGCATATAGATTGCATAAGGTGTATGAGATCTAAATTCATGGGAAAACATGGTATAAATGTCCCAAGATGTGTCCCTTTAATAATCATGGCTGGCAGAAAGAAATTTGTTTGTTAAATAATTCATTGTCTGTATGTGAAGCTCCACTGGCATATGAACAAACCCACAAACTCCTGCCTGTACTTCATCTTTAACTGGCTCCACCGTGAGCACATGGCACTACTGGCATCCATATTCTTGGACAAACCTGGCAAGAATGATCTTTGCAGTAATTCACTAAATATTAACAGTTGTCTCTGAGTGTAAGACTTTATTGCAAAAGTGTCCAGTCCTGTGCCTGCCCTTAAAGGTCACTGTCTCCAATTAAACGCCCTAAAAAGTGAACACCCTGAAACTGGGATACTAAGTAGACTGATCAAGCGAACAACAAAGATATTTGTGCACCTGGTTTAATCTTAGCCTGTACAATTTCATCTGAATAAGGTATATTTGGGCTTAAATAAAGTGCTATTTGTGATTTAAAGACCATTAGGAAAATAAATGTCTCACGATTATACTGTTATATTAGATTGTGTTGACAAAACGTGCTTGCTGTTTGAATTGTGGCTTTGTGTTTTAGATTGTTTCTACAAGCACTTGAGTGAGTGGCCTCTGACACATGCTACAGCATGAACTAAACATGCCACAGGTGACAAACAAAACACAATTTCCCTGAAATCAAACAAAACAGACAAGATCTGAGTGGGGGAACCTTCTAGCAAGATCCCAGGCAAGATCTGCTGACTGTAGTCCAATGGGAAAATTTTATTGCTGACATAAGAAAAATGCATAATAAGTAATGGCAACGATCTCTGAGGCAGGCGTTAACATAAAACACATACAGCACTTTTGTGTTTTATGTTAGAAAATTACATTTAAAAACAAATAAAGCATTACTCATTCCGAAAGATTACACAATGTTTATAGCATAAATTTTGCAGTTTTCAGCATATTAACAGCATGCATTTTAGATTCATATGATGTTAATTATGCAACCAAACAGGTGAGTCTCTTTTTGATAGAGGAGGAGAATAAATATGCAAATAAAATACAAAGGGTTTGAAAAAGAAATTAGATGTTCTAAGCAACCAATTCACATTAAAAAATGTTTTAAAAAAAAACAATATTTTGATTTTGTGGGAGTGAAAGAAACTGCTTTGCATTGATAAAGTTGCAAAGCAACCACAATAATTCAAACTATTTAAAGGGTTTGCCAAGTGTTTTCAGTCAGGTCCTTAATTACATACAAGTAGGTGCTGTGTTCTTTTAGTACATCTCAGCAGTATACCTGCATGTGATCTACTTGATAACATCAAAACATTGTAACGCTAAGTGCCCCCTTCACATTCATTTGCTGTAAACCACTCTGTGTGAACAGTAAACAGTAGTGATTATCAGTGAAAGCAAGCCTACATTATGCCTCTATGTTTACCATTTGATGCAGTGAATGTAAAGCAGGCACGAATGGTGAAGCACTCACCTATGACAAGAGCTGCAATGAGCCGTACAGCTTCATATGGAGCTGGGCAGGTGGGAAAGAATGGTTTAACTATGTAATATGAAAAAATAAGAGCGACGACCGCCTGGTTGGCTGGGTCCACGATCATCAGCGATGTCCACAACCGGATAAACGCCAGGAAGCCTCCAAAGGACTCCAGGATGTAGGCGTAACTGGCCCCTGACTTGCGGATGGTGGTGCCCAGCTCAGCATAGCACAGGGCACCAAACACTGAGAAGATCCCACCAACAGTCCAAATCACTAATGATAGACCATAAGATCCTGTGTTGTGTAGGACACCTGTGGGAGATACAAAGATTCCCGAGCCAATCACGTTCCCCACAATGAGGCAGACACCTTGCAGCAGGGAGATCTCCTGCTTCAGATGCATGGAGCTGGTGGAACCTGCGTCCCCCATGATGAACAGAGAGATCAACAGCAGACAGGCTTAGTAAAGGCAGAGAGGGGCAGTGCAGAGATAAAGAGTCAGGAATGTAGGGGTGGAGTTGTTAACATTGAGCTTGAAGTTGCAGTTGAGTCTCATCCATGACAGTTGCCACCAAATCTAAGACGGTTAAAAGCTAAACAAAAGGGCACAAGCAAACTTTGAGAAGGGTTACAATGGCTAATTATTTCCAGAAAACATGTTTTCAATGCACAGATTTCATGCACAGTGGTGTACACCATTTTTAAGGTTTGCAAGGCAAGTTTGTGTCTTTCTCTTGTTATTTATCCAGTGCTCAGTACAAAAGATTTCAGATATGTAAGTGTAATCATATATTTATGTATTATTGTACATATATTTATCATTATATATGCTAATCTTAAGTTATTTTAGTCCTAAATCGAGACTTTAATAAAGGAGATCTTTATTTAAACCTCTTTTAGTCCACATCTGCTGCTCTGAGCTCCTTAGAGCCACTGTACAGTGCCACAGCAGAGAACAACAATACAAATAACATTTAAATGCGAAAGCTTTTCAGAAACTGGATTTTGTAGACTAACTTAGTCACGTAGTCAGTTGTGAATTAGTTGAAATATAACTACGATTAATTTTATACAACGTTGCACATTCCGGGACTGTTGTTTGTGAAAACACAACGTTTACGGTATCATTTCTTCATGTATACGTAAAAAGTCAATAGTTAATACAGAGAGAACACGCAAGACCCACAAATGCCAGTATAACGAGCCAAAGGCGTTAACATTTAGTTTATTTAAATATTGAACGAATATTTAAAGTTCAGTGCCGCCACATGCTGTCAAACACAAACCCGGATTTTAAATGGCCAACACAAAACAACATAATTTATTTCAAAACAGATGATAAACCTGAAAACATTGCAAAACAACTTTCGTTGATGCTTTTGAATGCGTCTTACATCTATACATGGTCTGTTTGTTTATCACACTATCCGCATTACTTTGTTCCAGTGCGACCGGCTGAACACATTCAAGTAATTTGTAAGTTTAAGTAATTTTATGTATGTAATATTATGTAATTTTAAGTTTATTTGGGGTTAGTAACTAAAGATACCTCAAACACAAACCTCATCATTCACCACCAGAGTTCATCATCTTGATTCAGAATGCGTCATCTCTCAAACAAACATATTGAAACGAGTATCTAACTCTACGATCATCCATTTACAATAGCTAAAGGGAGATATAAGCTGTACTGTATGCTGAGGTACACTACAGGTACAGTTAATATACTAACAGCACAGCTAACAGCAGTGGATGCGGATGAATAACTTTAATGTATCTTTACATAAGATCTCACCTATGAGCGTGAACCACGTGGTTGGATGATGACAAGAGAGGAGGAGATTTGTGACAGCCCTGAGCAGGCATACAACCTTTCTTTCATTACAATACGCAATTTATCTAAACCCTGATGAGAAGGCGTAACTAAGTAAGCTCAGGTTCCCCCCACCCCTCCACCCCACGGACACGTTAATACAGTTACACGTTAATAGAAATGTTGTAGATCATTAACAGTTGGTTTTTTTCCACCTGTATTCAATATCAGTGTTGCATTAAAAAACACTTTCGTCAACGGTTTTCTTACCTTTTTATAGTCTGTAGGACCTTTGGCACTACGAAGAACCTGTTGAGCAACATAAAGATTCTGTAGATGTTAATAATCCTAACAGACTGTTAAAGGCTAAATTAAAGATTTGATGGAGATACATTGCGTTGTGGAGATTTGCTATGACTGTATATTAACTATATGACGTACATGAAGACATTACGTTATAAAAGGGCCAATGACTTAACTTAGCAAAACAGTCATTAAACCTCAAAGGACACTGTGCTGGGTGGGGCACCCTTAAATCCCAGTGCAGCTTCCCCGTCGGTGATCCTTTCACAAAATCTCCCCAATAGTCTAAAATGTAAATATGTAAATTTTGTAAATTAACATACTAAATACATCTGTCACATAACGAGTTTTCTTTTTCTAATATTGTTAAAGTAAAAAAAAACAGAATGTTATGCATTGAGTGAAAACGAACCAGCTCAGATTAAATATCACATAAGCAACCCATAATGAGATGATAACAGTTTGCCAGCTCTATATTAAAGGCCATGATCCACATATGCGTGTTGCCAACTGTTCTTTCAATAATCACAACCTTTGAATCCAACCTGCTACCATATAAAATGGATATAA
Source organism: Ambastaia sidthimunki (assembly GCA_036877625.1). Classification (NCBI taxonomy): domain Eukaryota; kingdom Metazoa; phylum Chordata; class Actinopteri; order Cypriniformes; family Botiidae; genus Ambastaia; species Ambastaia sidthimunki. Next base: position 11,941 of record JAZGTK010009699.1, on the reverse strand, counting down.
ATCAATGGAAACTGCATGAACGGGCTGCACCACTACTGCAGTCTGAAAAGGGGGGTGACACAGTCACCTTGTGCGCTACACAACGCCGACATCCTCCTGCGCATTAGACCGGTCAGTGCGCGCCTGTCATTTGTAGCTGCGCGTAAAGGAATAAACAGCAGCCAATCTGACTGAACACACACGCTCATAATTCCCGAAGCTGCTGTCGGAGCGCCGATCTGCTGACTCAGTGCCTTATTAAAGCCACCCTGTTTCTCGCCACAGAGCAGAGCTGAGACGCACCAGTCACCGCAACAACTCCAGCCATGGCCAAAACTGCAATCGGTAAGACAAACCTTCCTGACATTTTGATCACTGGACCATTTATCCTTGATGCAGGTTAATGGATGCTGAGAGATGTTGCCGACGCGCACAAAGAACCCGATGCAAAAATAATTCTATCCCTTGGATTTCTCGTGCTGTCTGGGATATTTCAGCAACATAGATTTGCTTTCTCTTAAGCATCTCTAAAGAATCATGCCGTTTTATTTGCAAATATGAATGAGCATTTTGGGCTGCACACAGTCTGTTTTTGCAGCGAAATGAAGACCTATTAAATGAGAAAAGGCATTAAGTTGTTTAATAATAGTACATGTCTAATGAATATATATTTTTTAGAACATGTTTTTAAAAGCATTTTATTTCGGATGGTGACAGTGCACCTGCCGGCTCTTGCATCTCCAGCATAATGCAGAAGGACCCCACCCAACATCAAGCTCTGGTTTTCAGCCTTCGGGAAATCCAATAAAGCTTAAAAATGTCGAACTCTAAACAGTTCAGAGATTTTTTGCATTCTCCGAACACGAGATTTTTATACGCATGATGTATCTTAACTGTGTGAGGTAATAAATTAGGTGTGGCACGTATATTTATTGTCAAACCAATCCGTTATAGTGTTATGGACATTGAACAAAACAGGACGGTTTGAATAAAAACGATCGTTTTTATCCATGCGAATATTATTAATATGATGGAAATCCCTTAATTTTGGGCAATTACCACAAATTATAGGGTGATTAATGTTTTTGGTGTCAGTGGTTTACACTGGTTTGGAAAATGACTCATTAACTACTGATTTTATCTTTCCACACTGGCTTCAGTTGCTTTATTTCAACTTTTTATGGATAAATAATATCGAATTATTGAATTATTCTTGCCTTATGCAGTCCACCGGACCACATTACTACAGACTATTAAACCAGTACTGTATATTCCTATTAACGATAGGAAATCATCTCCTTGCAAACAAATTGAATAGAATGTATGGTGAAGAATATGTGTCGTATATGCGCATGCTTACACTCATATTGCATCTAAGTGCTCTGTAGGGCCATAAGAAGGGCAGACAGCAGAATAAAAATGATTGATGTTTTAAATGAAAGTGTGTCTGGGCCGAGGTTCTCTCACCGGTAAGCATGTCTCAGCGCTGTTGTGAGTTTGGATTATGTTGTGGCGGCCAAAGTGAGGCACACTATACCGGCTGTGTGTTAGCTTTATCGAATCACTTCGAGCCGTCTGCAGGGCAGGGCAATAGTACGTTACCCTGTCTAGTTGTCATGTCTCTTGAAAAGTTGTTGACAACTGTCACCTCCATGAGAGAGAGATGTCTATTTGGAGCAAAACCTGTTTTGTGCACTTCATTGTGTCTTAAGATATATAATATCGTTTTACAGAAATGGCTTGACAAATTCTTGTGAGAATTCTCCCACTAATGAGTAAATACATGTCAATCAATATAATCAATAGCAACAGAATATTTATAAGGCTTTAAGATCCGGTCTGAAAGACCTTGTTGCTTTGGTCAGCACCAACCTATTCTAAGGCAAAGCAGATTAAAAGCAGTTCAGACATAGCTGTGCATAATTGTGTCTCTTAGTTTTTATTATTTGCATAATCAGTTTTCTTATTATGATGTCATGTTGATGAGCTGATATAACTCATCTGAAAGCATGTCAACATGGCCTGTATGCTTCTGTCCTGCTGTATGTACTTTGTAGATCTCCCTATGTAACCCAACCCCACCCATGTCTATCATCTAAGATTACAGGATATGCAAGTATGACTACAGTAATCTAATCAAACTCCATAAATCTTTGTCCTATCAGGAAGTAACTGAAACAAGATGCCTAAATATACACATTCAGTAATGATGCAAAGTAGTGGGGTGGGGCCAGCCGTTGTTTTATGAGATTTCTCCCTCACAGTTTAATGCCTGCTGGATTATAACTGTGCTTCATTTACAGTTTCTAAAATGCATGGTTATAACCTAGTTTGTTTTTAATTAGTAGTACTTTATTGTATCTAGTTCGATTTACAATATAGGAAAAATGGTGGATGGACGTCATGTTGGACTGCTCCCTGTGAAAGCTCAGCTTTGGGGGCATCTGCCCAGCTGCAGTGGACAGAGCATGTGTGTATAAGAGAGAGAGGTGGGAGGGGCTATTATTGATTTTTCAGGGTGGGCATGCTGATGCATTATCAAAGAAACCACACAAAGGGTTGACGGTTCTGTTGTCGACTGGGCCACGTTGCCTGACAGCAGATTTGTATAAATACACATTTTTTGTACTTGCATTCAGTGCAGCCACAGAAACATATATCTGTGGTGCATAAAGTATGACATATTAATAATCAGTGACATAAGATTTGAAATTAATGTCTGTGAATTAAAATGGCTTGAAATACACAATGTTACATGTACACCAAGTATATGGCTTAGCTTTTTATATTAATTCAATATTACACTATTAATCATTATGGATACTCCTTTAGGTCCTTTATAGGGTGTGGTCATGGGATGGGAGGGGTTTGGGAGCTGGGCCGCAATTGCTACTCCTTCCTAATTACAAAGCCTGTGACAGAAACTCAATACTTGCATTAGAATGTTGCAAGCGTACAGGTTCAATCATCTGTCTGAAATCTTTTCACCTGTCTGCCAGCCGGTTGACCTGAATTACCCGCTTCACCGAGCTGTCCATGATGCTTATCTTTCTGAGTAGACAGACAGCAGTAGGGAAAATGCTTGCTGGGGTGTGCAAGCACTCAATATGGAAATATCACAGCTCTGAAGCTCCATTTCCGCCTCCTCACTGTACCGGCAGTGTAATGGTTTGCTCCAGTAATTACTAATTAAAGCCCCCCACACCAAAAGCAGCCTGCCGGAGGGCTTTTAATCCTAGCAGGAGCGAACGCAGTGATTCTCTTCTCCCATTCCCAGTTTCATCTCTCCTGTATTTGTTAATAAGCTCATCATTAAGCCACAGTACGTGCGGGGGAGTCGATCAGATCGTTCCAGGCGTCCTTTGGGTGGAAAGCAGCTGGTGCTGAAAGTAGGTTGATGCTGTATACAGGCACTCTGACATCTGACTGAGAAACTTCTCTGGGTGTTTAATAACACCGAGATATTGATTTACAGCTCAATGCATCCACCTATAGAGAGATAAAAATAGTGAAAATACTCAAGCCAAATCAGATGCAGTATTAATATGCTTCAATGTAATATCCAACACCAGCTTATGTGTATTCAACCGTCAAGTGCGTTTGGAATGCAAAAAAAGAACTGATGGGTTTCTTTGCTCATTATGTTGTAGGTGTACACATGTAGGTGTTATTCTAAGTGATTGTAATGCTGTGGCAGACATCAATTTTCCACAATTTGAGCCGTTAAAAAGTTTTGGAAGGTCCTTTTTCATGCTTGCTAATCAGTGGTTGGAAATTTTAGCTGCACTTTTACTTGGTTAATTTAAAATATGTTTCTAAGCATTTACTGCTGGGTATAAATACAGTAAAAATGATGCTGAAGTACAGAAAAATCATTCTGGATATGAATCATAAACAGCCATCTGTAAATTTGTCTCGCCTTGTGTCTGTTCTGATCTTGTCGTCTTTCTTCTCGCACACACCCTCAATACTGAAGTCTGAGGAAAGATGGATTCCAATAAATAATGTAACACATAGCTGAATGTTGGGTAATGGGGGATGGGTGAGTCTTGTGGTGAACATTGTCTTTTAGGAAACCAGAACAAACGAGGACACGCCTGCTGGCTTGTTCTTAAAAAGCACAAATGAAACATTGCACATTACTTTATTCCTTTAGATGAGGGATAGTCAATCTTTTCAGAACCTTCCACCCTGCCAAATAACCCAATGATGTACATTAAAACTGTATTATATCTATAATTATTAACATGAACAGACAACAGGCAATATAACATTATGCTAAACAAATATTGAGGTACTTTATCAATTAACCACTCTTAACTTTTAACCATCATTAACCAGTTCTTGGCTTTATTGTACCTTGATATTATTCAACAAATATAGATTTACATTTGTCCTGGAAACTAATAGCAGGATCTGAATCAACATGAAGATAATTGTTTTAAACTCAAGTTTAGAAATCAAAGCCTTTGTAAAGTTAACAACATTTAGATATTAATTGTAAATAAATGTATATATATGATTATATGATTTTACATAAGTGCACAGAGCCCCTGCAGTATCTTCATGAACCGTGGTCCCCGGCTGGCTAGAAAGATTGTGTTATTGTTTATAACTTATTGTGTTATGTGTTTTTTTTTATAAGCAATTTTGAATAATAGCTCAGTAAATGAATCAGAAAATCTGGGTCAATCGTTTTGTTTGATGTGGTGTCTCCTCACAGCCTACAAAGAGAAGATGAAGGAGCTGTCTCTCGTGTCCCTCATCTGCTCCTGTTTCTACCGAGAGGCACGTGACAACCTCATGGGCGAGTTTGAAGGTAGGAAGTGAAAATATTACTTATATTAAAAGTTGTTTCGAAAGGCTGTCTGCATGTTCTTGCTTTAAGGTGTTTATTTTGCTCCATCTTTATTATAAAACTCTTTATTGACCTGTTTGTGCACCAACAGGCAATATGAAAAATTTATTAGACTTCTTCATTGCTAATACTGTTCAATAAATGTCTGATGAAGGCTCAGGGTGGCTTTATAACAGCTATACAAGCCTGTTTGTGCATTTTACCGCATGGCTGCGGATGTTCAAACCCTCGCAACGCTCAGGTGAATCTTTGTTGCCTGGTATACTGCAGTGTCTAAAAGACAGATGTGTTTTATTTTGTGTCCTGTGTACTCAGACATGGAGGTTAAGCCCATTAACAAACGGGCTTCTGGCCAGGCCTTTGAGGTCATCCTCAAGCCCCCGACTCCAACATCTGATGGAAGCTACAGCATCACGTCCCCTCCCAAGAAGAGGGATTTGTCTCTGGAGGACATTCAGAAGAAGCTGGAGGCCGCAGAGGACAGGAGGAGAGTGAGTTAGCCTCAGCCTGGCTATTTCTAAATAATTTAGTATTCTAAATAATTGAAAATATCAATAGTTTCGATGACCCCTGCAGATGTCTCCTATGGTCATTTGTTTTTTTTTTAATTCTCTCTCTCTCTCTCTCTCTCTCTCTCTCTCTCTCACTCTAGTCTCAGGAGGCTGAAGTTCTGCGAGCTCTGGCTGAGAAACGAGAGCATGAGAGGGACGTCCTCCTGAAGGCCATGGAGGAGAACAGCAACTTCAGCAAGATGGCTGAGGAGAAACTCAACATGAAGATGGAGATGATCAAGGAGAATCGTGAAGCCCACATTGCAGCCATGTTGGAACGACTGCAAGAGAGGGTGAGTGAGAACTTAGGGTGAATATTGTTCTGGATTCCACATTTGAACAAACCCCAAAACATATAAGTAAGATTTGATGCCTAATTCCACACCATGTGTGAATCATCAGTAATCCAGAACACCCCAGCCACTGCATAGCAACATGCAAAATACACTCAGAATACCATAGCAACCACTGTCAATCACCCTAGTATCACAGTGACATGTTTTACACACGACACACATTTTTTCATAACAGGAAAAAAGATTCTGTACCACAAGATGACAGTATAGTACCATAAGGGGTTGGTAACACTGTACACTTCTTTTTAACATGAACCAACAATTAACAATATGTGTACATGTTAATTTTACTGTTTACTAATAGTAAAAGTTAACATTATTAACAACATACTGATTGTATTTACCTTTTCTTACATTAACAAAGATTAATAAATGCAGAATAAATGTTTTGTCTATTGTTGGTTTGTGGTCACTAATGCGCTAATGAATGGAAACTTATTATAAAGTGTAATCAATATTTTTAATGTAAGAGGTGCAAGACTGCAGCAAAAAGATGTTTTAAATCATGAATGGTATTTTGTTGACCTTCCTGCAATGTATCAGCTCAGAAATTATAAATAAAGATGTAAAATATGATGTTTAACTGTATTTAACTTAATGTTTGCGTTTCCTTCTGCTCTCAGGAGAAACATGCGCAGGATGTGCGCAAAAACAAAGAGCTGAGGGAAGAACTGACAGCATGAGCACATCACCCCCCCCTCCTCACCCTGCCACTGCAGCCCTGTGTAAAGAAGACCCGACACCCCAGCCCCGCCCCCTGCCCCTAACCCCGCCCTGCCCAGAGGAAGGGAATCTGCTCCCTCCCCAACAGCACCCTCTCCTGACCATAGTTCATTAAACAAAAGGAACACCATTAGTCCTGAAAAATGAAATGTTTTGCTTGAAACGGAAATGAAAGTGGGTGTTGTTTTTTTGTAAATACTATTTGTTTTATATGAGACAATGAAAAGTATTGCGGCGTGCCATTTTATAAGTTTCTCTCTCTGTATCTTTCTCTCTTAGTGGATGTACTTGTTTCCTCCCTCTCTCTCACTTTCTCTCTCTCTCTATCAAATCTGCTACAGTTTCTCTTGTGCCAGGCTTTGGTGTTTGTGAGTTTGCTGGCTAGCTGACATTTGCAATGTCTTCTCTAAACCCAATGATCATGTTAGTGTCTCTATAATCATGTGGAGAGAGTAAAGCTGCCCCAGTACACGGCTCTTACCGGTAATTTACAAAGCATTTTCAAAACATATCTCACTTTTTCTTCATACATTTATCTGGTATATATTCACACAGACATGCGCACACACTTAGACACCATCAAGACCTGCTCAGCATGATTTAGTAAAAATTAAATGTTGTCCAATAGGATCTTACTAAATATGTGGTTCCAGCCATGCTGAGACCATGTCATGTCTCCTGACCAACGTTTGACAGTCATCTGGGTTGCAATAATGCTGACTGTGTAACACCAAGTTAATCTTTGTAACCCTCTCTTCCTTGGGAAATATGTATTTACTTGCAGTTAAATAGTTCTAATCAAAGTGTGCCATAGAGAACTTAACTTTGAGAGGAGATTGTAATGGACACTATAAAATCCGTGATGTTCTTTAAGTGTGTGCGGGTGTCAGAATGTGGGTGGACAGTTAGAATGTGCTATTGCTCTTAAATGAGTAGCTTTACTGTCACAAACCTGCCCACCCTCATTTTTCTCTTCCAGCTGTGTGTCTTATTCTCTCAACCTCTGTAACTTTGGGAGCAAGCTGTGGTGAATAAAGGCTTGGGGTTCTTTGAATGAGAATGACTTTGGCCTCATACTTTTGTTTTACTTACTTTCTTAACTTTAACCATCTTAATTTCTTATCAAACAAATTACATATTGAATGTGCATTTATTATTTATTATTTACATTTAAAATGTATTAACTAGGCCGCAAGGACACGAAAACATGAGAATTGATGTGCAACACCATCGTTTACCAACAGATGGCAATAAATGACTTTGTAAACAAATACACCGTAGATTGTAAATAAATGTATTTTTATACATATTTTATACTGTAGATAAGGTATATCATACTGTCCACTATTTTTTAAGTATTATCCGATACAGTATTTGATACAGTACTTAGTGTGCAACAAGGTTTTTAACATTAGTTTGCTGTATTACTGCCATCTGATCTTATGTTGCATGTTTAAATAATGAATGTGAAAACACAGTTATCATTTTTTTCAAGCTTTTTCATTTTAAATACAATGTTGTTTAAATACAATGAACTCTTGCAGTTCAATCAGACAATGAGTAAAATAAAAGAGATGCTACAAGGAAAGTCAAGTTGAGCTAACTGCATTCTGGGACATCAGAGTATACGTACTGCATACTGTAGAAACAATTGAAATAGTAAGGTAGCATGTTATTCTAAACATAGTGATACAGCAATCTAATTAAAATTCCAGTTTTAGAAAATGCATCTCGCAATCAGTTCTCCCTAAGGGAACGAGGGTAAAAACGCACAATAAAGAGACTCTAAAATAGATTTAAAGGAAGCGAGAGAGAGGAAATAAAGAAACGTGCTGGCTGTGTGCTGTGTGTAGGTGGGGAATCTGTTTTACAGCTTTGGCTGGCAGTCAGAGTACCAGTTGTATTGGTGTGGGAGTTCACCACACTGATTGCTCTGGGACAAAGCTGCACTGTGCGCCCCTCTCTATCCACATCTCCATCTCTCTTTTCTCTCGCTTCTCGCTCTATACTTCCCTCTCTTCTGCTCGGGCAGTTCGGGCCAGACGGGCTGCCATTGTCCAGGATATCCCTTGGCTGTTAATGGCTTCCTGGATACACAGAGAGGCCACAGAGAGGCCGTGTTTGATATCAGTTCAAAATTCATGCATGCAGGCACTGATTCAAGCCTATAGAAATCTGCTGTGCCTCATTATAGTGGCAAGAATAGAAACTTTTCATCCAATGCCTTATAGTCCATGTAAAGTTCATTAATGTAAATTTATCTGAGAGAAAACATGTCAATAAATCCCACTCTGGTCCACTCTGATCAATATGGACTTTGTACCTGTAGCCTAAAATACCATTTTGTTTTAATTGTCAGTAAATAAACTCATAAGATTTTAAGAGGTCACTAAAGTATTGGCGTTTTTTAAAGAGATAGTCTGTGTGCAGTAATTGTATGATGCTGTATTTCTAAGAAAATGGATATTGTGACAAGACACAAATAAGATATTTAGCTACACATATTTTATTTACAGGAAAGGCATGAAAGTTAGTGAAGAACAGGCACAGTAACACACCATCTATTCCAGCACAATCTATCTCAGATGGTGGAGCGCAGCACTAGCAACAACAAAATCATGGGTTTGATTTTCAGGGAACAAGCACATACATTATGCACTGTAATGTTGCTTTGCATAAAAGTGTACAAATATAAATGTATCTATTCCCTTGTCTTACTGTATATATCTGATTTGCTGGTCCGAATTCCTTATTTAAATTTTAAAAAATGACTTTTTTATAACACTCCTCATGTACAGCTAGCAAGAGAGAGAGAGAGAGACGATTTGGGCCAAGCACATGCAAACGTGTGCATGAACACACATTTCTGTTAAAACAAACTTTTATTATGATTGCATTAGTGCAGTTTTAAAAGATTGTCACTTTTGACAAACATATCTAGATTGTCTCTGTTGAAGATGAAGTTTCCCTGCAAACAGCAAATTTGTGACATTTCTAACAAATGAACACATTAAATACATTGTAAATACATTGCAAATCTTTATAAAAATAAATGACTATTATTGCTCATTACGTTTAGCTGAGGAATACAGATTCTGTTGCATAGGTTTTAAATATCTGCAGAGGGCAATGTTGTCACAAAACATCAGTCACAAACGTAGATTGCATAGTTTCTCAATATAGACAATAGGGTTGCTGAACATTTTTCCCCAAACAAATAATCCTTTCATTTTGAAGCCTAAAATATTCAGATTTTCTCAACAAACTTTATCTCAACAAACTGATCTGGTTTGAGGCTTTAATTTTTTAACATTTATTCAGTAATACATCTCACCGTTGCTTTTGCTCCAAATTACCCCTCTCTCTCTTGCTCTCTTTCTTTACAATTCAATGTCTCTCTCTTTACTTCAACAGCAAAGTAAGACAGGTACCTGCAGAGTACCTCAGAAATAAAATAACTAGATTTGTTCAAAACTAACAGAACCTGACCATCCCCAGAACCTATTTCAGATCAGCCTGAGACAGGAAAGTTTTAAAAGACAGCATAATTACATCTGTTCTGTTTTTTCCCTTTTAATAAAGAGAAAGTTGTAAAGTTATATCCGTCCCTTCAAAATAGTCAGATGTTACATGAAATTACTGACTGTCTGTCCATAGAACTTAGAGTCTAATGTTTTTCCAGAGTTCAGAAGGCACCTATCTCCATGCTCCAGGGCCTGTAGGGCTTCCCCAGGTTGCTGGAGGGTGTTGCTGGACCCAGTGAGCTCGGGGACAGCAGAGGAAATGCACTCAGTGGGAAAGGAAATGCTGACAGGCTTGACAGTGACGTCAGGAGGGGAGGAGATAGCTTGGACGCAGAAGGTGGCGTAAGCCCGGGAGGTAGGGAGGTGCTGGGTGGCACCCTCAGGGGCCCCGTTTGCCCTGCCTCTGTAATCACCGTGCCAGTCAGCCTGCTGGGGGCATGTGGCTCTGTGGAGGGGGCAGATGGAGATGAGGAAGATGGTGATGAAGAATTTGAGGACGGAGGGCTGCTGGTGGTACGTGAGAGCGGTGCCCCCTGCTGTTGCTGTTGCAGGAAAAGGTGGTGAGCCAGATGGCTGGGAGGAGTTCCGAAAGCAGAACCCCACGCCAGGTGACCCATTCCAGAGTGAGCTTCCCTCTGGGAGGCATAACTGTTCAGGTGAGAAACCAATCGGATGCGCAGGGGGTCAGTGTTGTCCAATCCCTCGATGATACTGAGGTAACGGGCCGTCTCTGCCAGACACTCACGGAATCCCAGCCCACGGTAATCCATGGCCAGTGCGTGAGCATCAAAGTAACCTGTAGAAGAGAAAGGAAACTGTTCAGGGACTTTATCTGATAATGACTTCAGCTTAGGAAAAGAAAGACTATTGTGCCATCAATGGATCATGCTGGGAGTGGCTGAGAATGAAACTGAATTGGCACTAAATAAACAACAGAGATTAAAAGAAAGTTTACACTAATCTAGTTTGTCCTGTTTCAGTTGTGTGGTAATTATTTTTAGTGTTGAAGTTCCTGAAGAAATTCTCAAACATCTCTTAATATATGAGTGCATTCAACATGAAATTTGAATGAAGCAAGGTTTTGAATAAAAAGTTTTGGTAACACTTTATTAATTTAAAGTATTAGATTATTATATTGAATTATGAAGTTGTTTGAATGTATATTCAAATTGTTAGAAAAAAGTTATAAAGCTTTGATGCATATAGTCTATATATTTTTCCAGATTTTTAAAAATATTTATATCTAAATTTACATGAACCTACTAAAACCTACTTGTTAATAAAAGCATATATAATTATCACTACATTGTTAAAATAAATATAATTATTAATTTAATGTTCATCAGTTATAAGTTATATAAAGTTATATGAATGTTTATTGATTAAAATTAAATACAGTTATACAGATGTTTATTGATTAAAGTTATATAAAGTTGTATGAATGTTAATTGATTAAAGTTATGTTACTGGAAAAAAAACTTTACCTTTTCCTCCCGCTGCATGAAGCATTTTTAAATGATCTACGGTCATCTGCAAAATCTCTGCTTTTTCTAATTTAGCAGAGCCCTGAGAACAACAAAAAAAAATCGTCACATTAGTCCAGGGTAAATGGAAACGCAAATGTCTGTATTCTGCTGGTATATATATGAGATCTGAGTCAAGTGCAGTGATTGAGACTCACCTGTTTCTCAAACGCGCTGGGCACCAGTCTGCGCAGCTCAGATAGACTGTTATTTATCCTGTCTCTGCGGCGTTTCTCAATGATCTGTTGAAAGGATTGTGAAATCATGATTTAAAGTCATGCAAAGAAATTTTGTTCTACATTAAAGATAGTTTCAAGTATTTTCAATCAGAAATGCACTTACCCCTCTGCGACGTTTTCTCGCTTGTACTTGAGAGGTTGTAGATGGAGACATCGGTCCAAGAGGCGAATTCATACCGCTTTAAAAA
>JAZGTK010009698.1:0-17033 GCA_036877625.1 Ambastaia sidthimunki | reverse complement strand
CAACACATAAAACACACACACACACACACACATACAGTTTGTCAATAGAGGGGAAGGACAGCCTCATGTTATACCTTATTTAACTTCCCTCAGATACAGTGTGTGTGTGTGTGTGTGTGTGAGCCTGCAGACCTGAGGCTACGTTCTAGTGCGCTACACCTTTGGGGAATTGGAAAGCATCTATGTTGAAAGCAGAACCTTCTATTTTACAGCTAAAAACCCTTATTATCCCTTCACAGCAGTGATGCACGCAGAACAGTAATTACATAATGGTTTTATAAATTGCAGAGAGAGAGAGAGAGAGAGAGAGAGAGAGAAGGTTCTGTTCCATGCCACTGGGCTCCTCACCTATGTCCTGCAACAGAATGTTTGGAATGTCCTCAATCTCCGTTCCGGGGGGTCGCCATAGGAACAAGATGGAGTCGGTCCAACTGAGAGCAAACAGAGCAGTTATTGTTCCATTATTCAGTGATCCATTGACCCCCTACAAACACGCAGTCACATGTAAACAGTCGAATCCAACAATTTGTTTTTGTTTTGGGGCAATGGCTTGTGCAAGCAGCAGCTCCCCACTGAAGCAGGTCATGACGGCAAGATCTGGTCCCCCATCACCAACACATTTCACAAACCGCCATCTTGCAAGGGTGTTAATTATGAGCAGCATCGTAGCCTTTTTCCACAGCCGCATTTGTAAAGCTGGTATATTGGATAATTCTAAGGAATCGCATCAAGAAAGCAATTTAGCCAGGATGTGAGACAAATGCGCCAAACGACAGAAGAAAAAAGTGCCAGGAATACCACACGCTAAAATGAAAAAATACGCCATGAGATGAAATGCATCATTAACTCAAGAGAAAGAAAATGTCTGTTGAAATGACATGTAGGCTGTTGACGTTGGGATCTTGAATTTATTAGACCGCTTAAGTCCTTTGTCATAGTTAAGAAATCAACAATGTTGAAGGAAATTTTATGATGTGACCAGAGAATTTTATCAGAGGAAAATCATTTTCAAAGTACAGTAGCCCCCAAAAGTATTTGGACACAAACACGCATAAATGTCATTGCTTTAGATAAATTATTTAAACGTGCATCTGTAAGCATTTGATGCTGGCCTGTTTCTCAGAGCTACGTTTACTTAACAAAGCCATTTTTACAATTACTTTCACTGGTGTTAAGGTGATTTTTAGTGTATGTACAGTGTGAAGTCAGCTCGCCTTAAGTTCACACAAGTACCCTGGCATTGAATTACCCAGTGGACTTGATGGACAGACAGTCACAGTCATGCAGTACCACATGCTTTATTGGTTACATGTTAATTTTGTTATCAAAGGTCGTGTTGAAGCACAACACTTCAAATAAACCATGACATCATCTTGACTGGTGGTCCAGACCAGGAACTGTTTACCAGACCACAAGGTTTATCACTGATTATCAGCCATCAATGAAATCATCTCTTCCTTTAGACACTACTTGTGTAAAACGACTAACTATTGACTACCTAATAAACCACGTACCTTCAGTAAACTGACTGCACAAGTTCAGACGTCATTGTTATCGGAGTCTTTGGGTGTTTTGTGTAGGTTGGGTGGCCTTTATCGTGTAGCAAGAACATAAAGAGACTGTTCACTGAAGACAGAAGCTAATCTTTTCAAGTTGTTGATGTGTGGTCTTTCTAAGTTTTTATTTCTATTTTCTGTTTTCTACAGTTTTAATATTTTTACTCACCTCGTGTAATCGCAAGCAGCTCAGTGGAAATTTGTTAGAAACCGAGATATTACATGACACAGAAGAATGATTTAAAACAATAACAATGATATTCTGAGCCTCACTTAACGTGTGACATGCTTGATTCAAATTAAAGACATGCAAACCGTCTACTGAAGAAAACATCTGCGGCAACTTGCTTGTCATCTAATACCTTTAACGTAAGTGGAAAAATTAACCGTCAGAAGTTTATCTTGGATGCCTGGAGTTTTCTTCTCTTGAAGAACTCCATGTTTCGACACATAAGTGGAATATTCCTCACGTTAAACCACCCAAACAAAATATGAAGAAAATCACAATGTTTTCACATTTATTGCAACAGATGCCCTTTCACCAAAAATGGAGAGTAGCTCATCTTGAATTAATATGATCCTCCAGGTGCTTTTGTGCTTTTAGTTTGAAGTAGAATTTAGGCGCAGGTGGCAAAAAATAAACAATAAAAACTTGGTTAAGCAATAAATGCCCATACAGGGATATGATATAACAAGTAGCTGTTGGACAAATACAGGGGTAATGTCCACAGAAACAGGCTTAACTAATTACTAGCTGTTTGTCATACATAATAGCTTATTAATCCATGTCTTAGGGGAGAGTTTAACCTAAGGGTAATAGAATGTTTAACTAAAGGGTTTCAGTTAAAGGGTAATGCTTAGCTCACAGACCAGTGGGGGTTTCTGGAAGGCAGGCATCTATGAAGGGGTCTATAAAATGTATTGTTTATAATTATGATAATATTAAGTAAATAATAATTGATTTAAACAATTAAAGATATTTCTATGGTTTCGAATCTGAATATTATAAAACTGAAGTAAAATTAAAGTTGAAATCAGCTTTAACTTTGCTTTATACACAATCTGAATCACTATTTTAAAAGCATTCATTTACTATTTTAAAAGGAATTCGGATGTGACATCATCGGTCTAATTTGTCTCTATGATGTCTGCTATGGCTGCCAGCCAAACCAAGCAAAAGTACACAGTAGGGCATAAGATAGTCTGTGGACTTATTCAGAGAGGTCTGTAGTCTAATCAGCTGCCCACAGATAATGCTGCATTTATCTAATGAGTGTTACAGTCAGCATCTTTGATCAGCTGCCACAGGGCCTGTTAGTTACTGTATGTTCAAGCGGGAATGCAGTGTTTGGTGAGATACTGTAGGAGCCTTTGTATTCAACACCATCATTCAAAAAATCTGTCAGACAAATTAAGATTTTACATCTGGAATACCCAAATTTGTTGTTTCATAATCCCTTTTTTCCTAATAATACCTAATACCTAATGTTTAACTGGTTTTAATGAACTAATACTCTGACCTGAGGCCAGCCTCTTAGCTCAGGTCTTTGATGAACAGAGAGATCACAGACCTGTTTTGATGAGGGATTCTCTCCTGACAGACTTGTTTGCCCGAGGTGTGAAACTTGCACTGGTCTCCCGCAACCTCAAGGGCAGTGACCTCCTCTGGCCACCCACCATCACACTAAACAGACGGGGCTTGTCAAGGTTTCATTCCTGGGATGGGACGAGGACGGTTACAGCCACTTTGTGCGGTTGGAGAAGATCTATTTATGGCTTCTACCTAAGCGTGAAAAACAGCAAGACTGATGTGGTGGTGTGAGGTTTCAGGCCACATTCCTTTGCCTCAGGAATGTGAGGCAAAGGGGCCCAACAAATTTTTTGTCACGTTTGAAAGTGACTGGAAAATAAACAAGTGTATACTCGGTCTGCACCACAACAAACAAAATGTTTAGTCTGCTTAATATTTATAAACACACCGAAGGTTATATAACTTATCTGGAGTGGATTTAAAGCATCAGCATCATAAAATACAGACATTTTAGATTAAATACATCTACCAATTTTACAAAACATCAGTGTAACCCTAATGACACTACGAAGGAAGGTATGCTTTAAATCCAAGTCTCACTAAGACTCAAAGTTTTCGTCTGCATGGAGCTCTAGACTCAGGCATGACCCACAACAACTTCTAAATGGTAAAAATGCCTTTTCTAGAAAAGTGATAAAGAATATAGAATTAAGGGACCTTAAAATTTGTAGCTACGGTTCTGTGTCTGCATAATACTCCAGCTAATGTTGGCTCTAATGTTCTCTCAAAGTTCAAAAAACGTTCTTGCAGTAGTTTTAGTAGAATATTTTAAGTGGAAAAAGTGGAACTTTACAGAATTAAACAAATTTGAGTAACGTTTTAATAACCAAGCAATAATGTTAACATTAAAAAGTAGACATTCCAAGAACATACGAAACAACATTTTTAATGTTTTTGTTAATTCAAGGAAACATTAAATGAACCTTTTTTTACAACCTTAAATTGTTAGCTGGGACAGTATTTGCACACTGTCCATCTTAATGTTTGTTCTGAACAGTGCAGCTAGACATTGTCCATTATTCCTGTCATTTGTTGTCAGGGCCTGGGAACAACTTTCTTTATTGTTTTCCCTCCAATGTCAGTCCTGCCATAAACACACAAAAAAAGAGGATTTATCATCTTTTCTTATGTCTCTAAATTAATCTCATACATAAACATGGCCGGGGATTACACCAAATCTTAATTCAAAGCATAACATTAATCAGTCATTCTCTAAAGAGACAACCACAAATATAAACATTGGGAATCAGAGATGCTGATGTCATAGACCAGTGGCTTTTTCATCTTCAAAATAAGAGTCTTACATAATATTTGTCTGAAGGAAAATGAAATATGTCACTCCCCATTTAAGGCAGAGAATTAGACATAATTGTTAAACATATGCCACAGAATCCTCAGAAACACTGGCTGTGGCTCTGATGTTGTCTGAAGCTTAGACTGTTTTGTCATACCTTTCAGACTGAAAAGCCACAAAGAATCTCTCGGGATTGCCAAACAGCTCCTGCATGAGTTTATTCACCAGAGGCAGATGTGTCGGCACACTGCACCATCCCACCATCATTTGTATTTACCCCAAAAATGAGATCAGATGTCTCTGTGTTTTTTGATATCGCTGACATGTTAAGAATGTTTTTGTTTGAATGTTCCATCTTAAATATATTAAGGTAGGATAAAAATAGGTAAACTGAGACACTTACTGATTTTTGTCTAAATTTCTATATGGCAGAGTCAAATATAGTGATTTTCCGCAGTTCTCCCCAAATACTGCGGTCTTATTTACATAGGAATGAACTTTGGCCCTCCTTTTAACAGTGTTTGCCACTCCACACCACAAGAGCCAATAATTATGATTTCTGTTTCTGTTTTTTTTTGTAAGATACAAAAAAATCTTATATTAGACTGTTTGGCAGGACACAAAGAGAAGTTATCAACAGTTATCAACTATTGGGCCATGTTATGCATTTGAATATGGCATCCCAATATTACAAAATTATCCCATGCAATACAGAAATAATTTTCTATAATATTAGGACAATGTATTAGTCATTAAATCTGAAATGTAATGTAAACATTTCCATGGCTGAACTGTGGTGAACACAGGGGTAAAGATTTCTGTGGTGGGGAGCCTTGCGAGTTTGTTGTGTTTTTGGGTGCTCTGGTCACAGCATTTATGGACGTTTATGGACAGTTGTGGCCTGCTGGTTGGCGAGTCAGACTTATAACCAGAAGGTCGCCGGTTCGATTCCCAATGCAAAACACTTTAACCCTAATTGCTCTCTGGTCGCCACAATGCTGCCCACTGCACCAGGTGTGTGTTTACGGCTTGCAGTGTGTGTTTTCACGATTCACTGCTGCAAAAGTGTGTGTGTGTGTACTGGATGGGTTAAATTCCAGAGGACAGTACTGAACAGTTTGTCATTCAAACTGATCTAACAACAACCTAACAGCTTTGTTAAAAATGAAAACTTGATGCTTAAACTATTATTAACACCTCAGCAGTGCTTGAGCTGCCTCCAAACAAACATTTAGCATCATTGTCTGTGCAGAAAATCTCCCATATTGCTTTATGATTGGGCATGTTTAGGATTAAAGAACACTGTCAGCTGACTTCAACAGCCCGGCAATGTCCCATCAGTTAGAGGCGATTATTGTGAATTGCAGCAAATTAGCTTTTTGTCTTCACCCTGATCTTAGTATAAAGGAAATGACCAGTCAACTGTACTCAAGCGGGATTAGATCAGTTCAACTATTATTACGCGGTTTTACATAATTGCCAGCCAAAGGCGAACAAGTCATTTGACACACTGGAAAGAAAAAAAAAAATCATTGAAATAGCACAAACAGACCCAGATGGAATCTGAACATTTTCGGAGCTGATTTTAGGGAAAAGTCTGCAAAGTGCATTTGAACGATCAAATGAGTTAAACAGAGCTCTGAGTATTGCGCTCTAAATGGAAGCTGAAAGTGTCATCAGATTAGCCAAATTGTCTAGTAAACAAATATGTAAAGGACAGAGAATGTGTAACTTCATAAATGACGGGTATGGCAATTCTACAGAAACCAGGCGTTGTTGCTGTGAGGGCCTGGTTATAACTAACAGATGTGTTGCTTCTAACTTGATTTAGGATAATGTAATATTTTCTCCTTCATGAATGATGTATTAAAATTGATTTTTATTTAAAATGCAGCATAGGCAAATCAAAAACATTCTTGATTAGTGCTTTAGGATTTATGTACGCTAGCGTGACATACTGGGGCACTTATATAACAGCGGTTTAGGTTGTATTTAAACGCGACAATTGATACGGAGGCACATATAAGTTTCTCATTCCCTGCTCATCAATCTTTAGTTTCCAGGACAACAGAAATGTCTGCACTTCTCCTGGTATTATCTTTATGATGACCCCATAATAGTGCCAAAGTGAAATATTAAGTAACTTAATAGTTCTGATGATGAATGCACGGGGGGGAGGGATGCGTAATTTAGAGATTATATTTGACACTCGGGCCTTAGGTCAATTCTAATTCTCGGCAGAAAATAAGAACAAAGAAAAAGAAAACATGAGACCTTGCAAAAACGTCATACAAATCAAGAAAAAAGTTAAAATAACCGGACAATTTTGAGCTCTATTATTGTCTGCGCAGGACAAACTTCTTCCGTTCTGCAGATTCACAGACACAATGAATTCCACAGTTTTACAAAAAGGGGCCAAACTGTCTAAAGCGACCATAAGTCTCATATCAGATTAGATAGGCTGCATTCACAGGCCATAAATTAAAATATGAAAATATTATTCCACGTATCAATGGCGAATCCGTCAATTTACAAGAGAAATTTGTGAGAAAATGACACAAGACATAAACAAGGTTAGTTTAAAAGCTTGGTTTAGTTCCTACAAAATATGTGTGCTTCCTTTTGGCGACAACTTAAGCTTTTTAATCACGGAAAGGCCGCAGCAGATAAGACCGGCACGCGTGTGAAGCTCAGTGGAGCAGTGTGACAGCTCCAGACTTATCTGAGCGAGTTAAACATTCCTGCCTGATTCAATGTCTCCCACCCCATTAAGCACTACACCCAGTTCCCAGACAAAACAGACAACTGCATGTGCAACGATTTGTTTACAGCGAGAACGTTACGCAGATGTTTGTGTGTCAGGGTTGGTGGGTTTGTTTAGGGCCTGAGCTCTGCAGTGCTGGCAGAAAATGCCAACAGGATGAAACTACTGCTGCAAATCAAAGACACGAGCATCATTTATTAAAACAATTGTAGACTTTTCATGAATGTATGCTAATGTTTTAAACGTTCCCCCTGTATAAATAATTAATTAAATATCTGTATGCACAAAAGTTGTTCAGAAATCCGTCCTGTTTTAGTAGCAAATCATCTTAAAACATGCATAACTGAAATCCTATACATATGCATATATGGTAAGACATGCAATATCAAGTGCATGCAAAACGTTATTCATTCTTAATGTATGGCCCTCATGTTAACTCATTACGTCAGCTTAAAATAAGGACTTCAGAGTGGTGTGTGGGTACAAGGAAGTCGGCATGCGTGATTTTCTGCCTATAAAAACCTGATACATTACTCACTTCTAACACAGGCTTAAATGGAATTTCAGATCAAATATGATCAAACATGTGTTTTATAAATGAGGCCCCTGAAGCATAAACAGATGCCTGATCTTCCTCATATGAATGACAAGATAATTCATCACATCTTGTAATAAAACAAAAATGCTAAACACTGTTCACTACCATCCCAGGAACAATTTATTGAATGTTTCATTTATTGAATCGCTCACCTGCGCTGACGCACTACAGCATGACAGGGAAATGGGGTTGGCAGTGTGTGTTTGACAGAGGTGAAGGCATGTGTTAACCTGGTTTGACTTCAGTGTTTCTGACAAACAAACTCATTGAGTGTTTGTTGCTGGAGTAACGGAGTTGTAGGAACTGGCATGCTCGGGCTCTCCCTGTATACACAGCAAGGGGGAGCAAGAACAAACTAAGTCATGCCAAATTGCAAATCATTAACTGGAATTAGAAAGACACAGTGTTTTTTCTTTTCCATTTTGGCCCTAATGGACAGAAGCTAATTGCATATGCTAACAAAAATGACAACAACTAATTAACAGCACGACACAGTTTTCCAAATCACTGCGTTTGCGCCTTATTCCAATCAGCATTGTGTGTTTCCCGTCCCGGGGAGGGATGGGTGAGTTTATTGCTAGAGGAATGCAGAATAAAGAGACATGGAGCTGACAGTGTATCTCACCCCGGCTATTTTTTTGGCCAGCATCCCAGACGAAGGTCTTGGTGAGCTCTCAACTTCTGTCATGGAGTCACCAGGACAAAAACAGCGCCGGTTTGTCTGCGACGTCTGATGGAGTCTGCTCCCCATCCCCTCAACCTTTCCCATGAGTATCAGACACACACGTGTGCCGCTTTCAAACGCATACGTACAAAACAAATGCCAACATTTCATTAGCACCTATAGTTCAAAGCAAAGACGTGACCCGTATTCACCTTTTCCAGCGTTAGATCACTGGTTCAGGTGTGAAGAGGATGCCAAAGAGAGCAGATGTATTGGCAACTTTATCTTCGCTCTCCTGCTTGAATGGTGACTCATTTATATAGGCTAGTAAAAAGTCATTTTGCTACAGGTTAAATTGGGTTATAACAGCTTTGCGGCAGCTTTGATTAAAAATTGAAATAAATATTTATTGCTAGTTTCTTTGTCGAGTCATTTAATTCCTCGTATGCTCTAATTTTTAGTTGATCAAATGCATTTAAAACCATTGCAACAACTGCATGCATATGATCATTACATAAGTGTTATGCTTCCCTTATGTCGAACCCTGGCAAAGACTCAAAAACCCTGTTTGAGACACACAATTCATGTTTCACTCTCGATTCCGGCAAAATTACAATGACATAAATTGCAACCAAATGCACCTTCATTTCTGACATACATCCACTGATATACAGTAGCAATTTTGCATGGTTTATTTAAGTTGCATAAGCGGGCGAGTTTTGAACTCAAGACCGCCTGCATTAAAGCTGAACAAACACATACCACATGATTTTTGCACGCTGGCATGTGTATTTCATCAATTTCTGGTCGTTTCATTTTTTAGCAAATGTGTATATAGACACAAAGAGTGTCAATATAGATAATTCAGGAATTACATTATTTTTATTCCAATTTAAACGAAACAATGTGAGATGAAACACCAGTTCCTAAAGTTTAAGTTTGACTTTATATTCACACACATACACATGCACACACTGGGTCTTTATGTTTTATGGGGACATTCAATAGACATAATGGTTTATATACTGTACAAACTGTATATTATGTCCCCTACACTAACCCAACCCCTAAACCTAACCATCACAAAAAACTCTATTTTAGATTGAGGGGATATTTGGTCCCCATAATGTAGTAAATACAGGACCACATACACACACACACACACTAACATACACACACATTGAAAAGCTTTGCTTAGGCTTACACATTCCCTGCCTATGTCAATAACATGTATAGTGTAGAAAGGAGTGGCTTGTCATATCATAACTACAGTATCACCAACCAGTGATGAAAGGTCCCCTAAATAAACAATGTAACCGCCTTATTAACCTTTTACATAAGACATTGAGCTTCTACTGAATTTAATACAGGTATCCGGTGACATTAAGCAAACAGTAAGTGCCTCTTTTCTGAGGAAGAGATGCCCACCTCTTCCTTAGAAGAACAACACGTATATTTTTTTCTTTCCTGGAAAAAAGGGCCGGCATTGATTGACAGTTACACCTCCTTGGCAACAATGCATCCACAGGCCTCAATCAGCTGTCTATAACGATTTTAAAAAGAAACACAAACTTGTGGTTAGAAACAAAGCTTAGCTGTAGCGTGTTGAGACTTGAAAAGATTTATGTGAACTACTCGAATGAAAAGAAATGAGCAATACAAGCAGGGCTACCAAACAGTTCTGTGTCTGTTATCCGAAAAATATCACTTCATAGATTTAAAAACAAAACCCAAGTGTTATTAAAAGAAATGCAAACAATATATGTGAAAGAAAATTGAGGTATAAATAAAGTCAGTTGCAGATTATTTGTGTGCATGAATTAGGTTGTGCCTGCTGACCGTCGCAATATAAAAAAATGATCATGCAAGTTCTGTTTAACTCACTCCTCGTACACGAGGCTTTGAAAGAGTTCTCAGAACATGCACCAGATGGTACGGTACCTAATCTAACTCTGAAACTAAATGGTTTCCCCTTAGGCTGCCTGGCTGGCCTAGTAGGTGTAGGATTTTTACTGTGAAAGGATATGGCCTTGTTAGAGAGGTTTATATGCAAACCTCAGACCTTTACAACAGGACCAGGAAACCAGATCAAACTCACGCTTCACTGACCTGTATTTAAGCGAGCCCCTGTTGGGGGTTAAATATGTGAAATGATAATTTTAAGTGCTAACAGGGAACATTCTCAGAACATTGGTTTATGTTCTATAAAGGTTCCCTTAAAGTTCTTAAAAAGCTTTATTGCGGTAAGGTTAGTGGTAAGTTACTTTAAGTAAGGTTAAGTAACTTTTACGTTAAATATCTAAATTAAAAACGTTATTCTTAAGCTGTTAGTGGAACGTTTTAAAAATGTTACAGAATTTAAAGTTTAAATAATGTTCTTATAACCAAGAATAATGTTAATACAATGTCTAAAAAACTGGACATATTGAATGTTCCTAGAAAAATTATGTTTTTATTACTCAATGGAAATGTTAGGGAAACATTCTTACAACCTAAAACAAATACTGCGTATAGTAATTGTGAATATGCTGTATAGTTCCTCTCATGGTATTTATTATCTGTCTTAAAAAGATTAAAGAGCAAATGCTTATGATGCTTAAGATAGGATATAACACAACTCATCCACTGACAGGTCACACAAGACTCGCCCTATGATGTCAGACAAAGCCTAGCTCAAGCCAGGCTTTATACTCTCACAAAACAAAACCTTTTTATTAAGCCCAAAATATACATTACATAAATCATTTAGTACATAAAACTTAAATAGTATTCAACTTTAAAATCCTTCCATCAACAAGAGTAAGGGTGGGATTTATCTTTCACTAAGTGGAGTCAATGGTTTTTCTGTGCTGTAAATATATCAGATTAAATAGACCAGTGGCTTAAACAGGCAGGTATGGCAATAAGGTACAATGCAAACACATGGCTGCTATTACATGGAGCACTTCAGAGAGAGATGCCAGTCTCAACCATGCGAATTTGCAATTAGGGGCACTGAGTGGTGAGTTCAAAGACTGCAGGTGTGGGGCTCAGTGGAAAAAGGAAGTCTGCAGTAACTTCCTAGTAGTTGAAAACTACCACCATAGCTCCTTCGACCACCCAAACTCTATACAACCCTTAGAGAAGAAACCTTCTACCATACCTACTCTTTAGATGTTACCCATACATAGAAAACTGGAGTAAATTCAGTGCATAAAAATACCGAACATGTGTCGGGATGTATGTGTTTGGTAAAGCGATATACTTCGGGGAAAAAAGATTTTTTTTTGGCCTGCCATAGGAATAAATCATTAAGTTACTGGCAAAAACTCTGACAACTCCGCTGCCCGTTTCATTCTCCCAGACTCCACATGTGCTCCACATGACTTCTGAGAATTGACTGTCACTGCATAACATGTCTGTTTGGTCTTCTTCGGAAATATCAGCCCTCCCAGGATATACTATAATTTCCATTAAGGACAGCCAAGTGTACATTGTGGATTTATGGTCTTCAATGGCATTCTGGGGTTTAGATCTTCAAACAAAAGATATTTTTGCCCATGTGAGTAAAAGACATAATAAAACTGCCGGTCCAGGGGCTTGCAGAAGGTAGAAGACTTACATAAGAACTCTCTGAAGAACACAAAGTAAGTCGTTCCCTTCAGCACAGAGAGCATGTGGAAGCTCATAGCGCTGTAAATGTGCATTGCGTTAGCAGTGCAAAGGTCGCAGGTTCGATTCCCAGAAAAAACATATGTGCAGATAAAACGTATAATCTAAAATGCACTGTAAGTCACTTTGGATAAAAGTATCTGCCAAATGCATAAATGTAAATGTAAGGTTTACAAAGGCTGCACAAAACTTAAATGTAAGGTTTACAAAGGCTGCACAAAACTTAAATGTAAGGTTTACAATAGCTGCACAAAACTTTACAACGCCAACACCCAAAAATGTAAATGTGTAGACAGACCATCAGACAAGACTATAACCCCCAATAACACGACCGGCAGTGGATCTGTATTGCCTGATTCTCCTCCCCACCAGACGAGGGTGGCACTGGCTACATAAGGGGTGTGTGTTGAGGCCGACTGTTAAGTTAATTGCACCTTTCTTCTCCTGTATATGAGTCCAGTCTGCTCTGTGCATGAACAAGGTGTCCTCAGGGTTCATAACTACACCTGCATGTCTGGATCTACTGCCCCCATTTCCCAACCTGAACTTCAGTCATGTTTTGATGGATAAGGCGGGGTCATCACTATAACTGTCTGTCAAGTTATATAAATGGCTACATGTAAGTTATAAGAATTATTATACTAATACACATCTGCTAACCCCAATAAATCAATAAACTGTGAAACTGTGAGCGCCTGTCTCAAAACAGGACAAATAAGACTTTCTCCACCGAGAACTGACTCCACTAATGAATCTCTGAAAAACATTTTCATCTATAGCCACAGCGCGTTTACTTCGAAAGCCAAAACAAACACACCAAAAGGAAATTGCAAGGGTCTACATTTCTGGGTAATTTGCAGTTATACACAACAGAATGACTTTCAGCACGTCCTACAAGCTACTTGAGAAGCACTTGCTGAGGTTGTGGAGAGAAAAAATAAAAATAAATAAATAAAGTTAAAGAGCCTCTTCAAATAAAGGTGATTTAAAGGCACCTTTGAACTGGGGATGTGCAAAACCACAGATTTTCACAATTAACCACAGATTTTCACAATTGACTAGTTAGTGAGCAATTTCGACTAGTTGATGTCCAGGTTATAAAGTGTTAGCACCCAATAAAACACATATAAAGCTAATAATTTCTAAAATCTTGCTGTTTAAACACACTGCAGGTTTGCTTAAAGAAATATAAACATGCATTTTTATCAAACAGTTTAGTGTTAAACTAACTTAGTGTTTTAAACTAAAGACTTAGTGTTAAAATACATATCCTCTATCTTCTATACAGTTTCTTAATGAACCTTCTTGACCTCAGCAGCCATTAATTAAGTATGCGAGAGGTGAAGGCAAAATGTGTTTCAGAATATAAAAAACATTTGTTCACCAAGTGAATGCTGTACTACTTAAGAGATCCCTGGCACGTGAATTAGACAACACTAACGTTTACGTCTGGAAAACTGCCTGTGGAAAAGATGAGGGAAGAGAAACAAAGTTAATAAAAAAATGATGTTGAATGTTCTAATAGAATGTTCTAGAGTATCATGTGCCAGTAGGGGAAATTGGTTTTTATGTAACTTAGTTTTAGTGGGAACATGCAGATAAACTCAAATGATGAGAACTTTCTGTTCATACGAAAACGTTCAATCACAAGAAGAGCAAAATGTGATATTTTAACGGAATTGTTTTTTTAAGCTACCATTTCAATCGCATTTTTAAACAATTTGATGTGTTACAAAGTAGCAGGAGCCGTGAGGAGAAAGCATTAGTGTCCGTGCACGTTTGTCTCTGTTTTGATTTTGATCGGATCACACCAGGAGCGCTGAAAAGCGGACATTCCGGTTCTCCAATGGTGAGCCGAGGAGCCGCTCGCTACGATTAGTCCAAAGCCTTCTGTTATTAACTTTATCTGTGCTGCGGCTGCCACTGAAAAATTTCGCCTCTCAATACCCTCAGGGGACAATTCTGAGATAACATCTGGACCTAATTAACCCTGCACTGAAAACACCAACATAAATGTTCTGGCTCGGGTTAGGTATGCTCAAAAACAGAAATACAGATCGGATCAATCAATTCAGTGTGGTGGCGTTTTTTACAATTAGTAAAAAAACTGACTCCGCCTCTTTTCGAAAAATACCTTCATCACATCTGTTGCAGTATTTTGGACACTCGAACCAATGACAATCGGAGCAGATGGTAGCAGTTCGGTTTATGGACAATAATTTTATGGACATCGTTTGTCCAACAGACACACGTCCAGCTGCTTGAGACAACAATGCTGTCTTATCCAAGCACAATTCTTTTGTGCTGAACTGTTTAATAGACAGAAAAAATAACCTTTTGACTTCGACTCTTCCTGAGTTCCACAGACCATCCGTCGTCTAGTCTCTTCTTAAAACTATCCATCTTATGATCACAGCTTCCCCTTTGAGGCCGAATAGATCACAATCTGTCTTCTGGGCTCCTGTGTGCTTTGCACTCTGCTTAAACCATGACCTTTCCCTCTTTATTTGGCGTTGACCATGGTCAGACCTGTACATGTTGGTCTGTAGTTATTAGTCATGTCAAAATGTACCGGCTTAGAAAACAGACCTCACCTTAAAAGCCAGGAACAAAAATAACCAGCGTCTCCAACTCAGCTATGCACTCTAAACAAATACAAAAAGATCGACCGGCCAGGTTGACTGTGATTAAAAAACTTTAAGCATTTCAAACAAATATGTTGACCACTATATCATATTTTTCCTGACGTGACCTTTGACCTCATTATCTTGGCCTCATAATGATCTTTAAGTTCACTGAACAGTTGGGGTGTGGAACAAGTGCTGGCAATATCTGGCTAACATCATGCTCAATTAAAATCCTGTCACAAAGCCTGAGATGTTCAGGTTTAAACACATCGACACAAGCTGTTGAAGATTTTCCCCGTCTTCCAACACACAACCTGGAAAACATACCTGGCATATTATAACAGAAACGTTCAAAGGTGCGGCCCTGACAACAGTACAGCCAGTGATGTCACTGACCTTAACGATAGAAGATTTATTAAGAAAGCGTTAGAAAACATCCTCATAAGCACATCTTAAACCAAAAATGGACAAAATAAGGCAGATCCAAACAGCATTGTATGCGCTAATGACAATCAGTCATAATGAATTTATTTCTTAAGATAAAGTGTCCAATAACACAGAATCATATTCAGCAGGTCACATGATCTCAACATGGCAACCTCCATAGGCAACCCACTCAGCTTTTATTTTGTATGAGTATAAATGATTTTAAGAATTTTTCTACAAATTTCATTTCTTTAGAAGCAAAACTTTTTTAAATGATGACAAAACTCACTGAGAATATGTTCATCTCATTATCCTTTGAAACCTAAATCTGCGTCCGCTAGCTCAGAAAACTCAACTGTGTGTATGCAAGTGTGACTAGTGTTTGCTGGTTTGCTGTCTAATGCCCACTTGAGCACACAATGTTTGGAATGTCAGGCACACGGGAAATTCCTTTGAATTAAAACAGGAATGTGTTGTCAATTTCACAGTCAATATTAACAACAGGAAAGAGAAAACCGGTTGTTTCTTGACATTTGTGGACCCCATGTGGTGCAGGCTGATTAGTTTTGTTTTACAGTCAAGCTACACAAGCTCACAATTCTTTGTAAGAATGTTTCTGTAATGTTTTCTACGGTAAAAATATTATTTTGTTTATTCTAGGAACATTCAAAACATAACCAAGCAATATCGTTAACGTTTAAAAAATAAGAATGTTATTCAACATCTTTTTAAATTTTTTTGAACATTTTTAAAACATTCCACTAACAACTTAAGAAAAATATTTTTTGATATATGACATATCACATTAAATAAACATTCTTCTTATGTTACTGCAAGAATGTATATTGATAACTTTAAGGCAACTTTAAGAGAACGTTAGCCAAAGTTCTAAGAACATTCCGTGTTAGCTGGGACTACATTGTGTCCTTTAATGTCACCATCTTCTTATGACTGATCATTTGTCTGTATCTAAACGTACATTA
This sequence comes from Ambastaia sidthimunki, assembly GCA_036877625.1. NCBI lineage: Eukaryota > Metazoa > Chordata > Actinopteri > Cypriniformes > Botiidae > Ambastaia > Ambastaia sidthimunki. Next base: position 879 of record JAZGTK010009698.1, on the reverse strand, counting down.
TGGTATTATTATCTGACTGAAATGTTACCTAATAATATTATCATTTTATATCAACAGGCTTCTAAAACAATATCAAACAGTGAACATGACAGGGCAGCTTATTCTGAAACCTGACAAGCCTCCAAAAATTCCCCTGAGCTTCAACAGGTTTTACACAAACATTAAGAAGTGAGAAATAAGAGCCAATGAAAAAGAACCTTAATTAAAATCTCATTCTTCGCATAACTGACCCTAATAGAAAAAAAACATGTCTCAATAGCTGTGGTATCTGAAGCCTGTCTGGTTTATTCCTCCTTATGTAAGTTAGCACCTGGCCCTAAGAATTTAAATAATGCACAGGTTAACCAGCCGCAGCTGCTTATTGGCTGTCATCACGGTTAGAATACGCCAATAATCTGCACAAACTCTCTCATTAATGGTGACTTCTGAATTCACTGGCAGCAGTAAATTTGTTTTTTGTGGGTTTATAATGTAGTGTTAAAAACTGAAACAGTACAATTGCACATTGGCCTACAAATGAAAATTGCTTTACAGCCAATAAAACATGATGGTGTTACAACAGTTCAAAACCTCAAATAAATACACAGTTTATCAAATTTATATTTCCCATTATAACAGATGCTTAAAATCTTCATATTTATGTAGATAAATGTATATGTGCATGTGTATACATTTTTAAAAAAAAACTACAATTTTTAAATACATCAATTATACTGTATCATGAAGGAAAATGGCCAGCAGGTGTCCAGCATGAACGGGAACTCAAATACAGTTTAAAAGCATGCAGTTATAAACCTCATAAAGTTTAAGATGCAAAGCACGGCCAAAGTGTGAAGGGCAAAATAAGCAGTGGCTGATTATTAATATTGATTTTATGTA
>JAZGTK010009697.1:0-17035 GCA_036877625.1 Ambastaia sidthimunki | reverse complement strand
TAGGTTGCTGGTTCGATTCCAGCGCCGGCAGGTAGCAACTGAAGTGCCCTTGAGCAAGACACCTAACGCCCGATTGCTCCCCGGGGACTGCATTGGTAGCTGCCCACTGCTCTGGGTGTGTGTGTGTTCAAGACTTGCAGTGTGTGTTCACTCCTCACTAGTGATGGGTTTAAATGCAGAGGTCACATTTCGGTTATGGGTTACCATAACTGACAAATACATGTCACTTCTTATGTATTGAAATACATATTTTTTATGAGTTTGTAAAGTATTGTTGAACACAACGAGATTGATTTGTAAGTCCTTGAAGTTTTTACTTGCTGGGTTTGGGTCTCTAAGTTCACTGAGATTTAGCAGAACAGATGTTGGATTGATACAGCCATTTATGTCTTGTTAAATGAACTATTCCTAATACTCAGATCTTTCTCTTCCTAGGGTCTCTGATGATTGAGACCCTTACTAAGAGAAATCAGTCTTCTCTCTGGCTGTAGCCTGACAGATTTGTGGAAGAGTAGTTTCCATCAGTGTAGTGAAGAAGATGAAGTGCAGTCAGTAAGGGATCAATAAAAATGAAACACAGTCACCTCAGTTGTTTTTGAAAGCCAAGTTCATTTTAACCAAACTCATAAGTTTCTTCTAAACTCCAAAACCAAAAAAGTCTTATACGATCATCTAATTCAAGAATTACAATTCAGGTTACTGTTAATTAATATATTAAGTCTTTTTTAACAGTTTAACAGAACCTAAATGTACTCCAGAAAAACACAAATAAGCATATAACATTAAGTTTCTACTTTTGGCTTGTCTTTTTACACACATTTTACACAAATATATCAACACAGTGACAACACAGCAAACGTGAGTGAATGTATGTCTATATTACTATAATTAGTTTTTTCATGAATTGTTAATGACTTAAACACTTTTAGCCAATGTAATTACGTTCTCTTTACACAAATATTTTTCTTTTGTGTTAGCAGCATATAAGTTGTCATGTTGCCATAAGAAAACAGCCTTCCTCAGTACACAGAGTAAGCTGTATTTATTGACACCAGCTTAATTTTTCTGTTCAACTATTATACAGAACCTTTGTCTCCTCTCTCGTTGTTTTCTAATATATCTGATGCCAGTCTACTCCCAATTAAACTCTTGGTGACCCTTCCGCTCTCCAAATGTTTTGAGCCTTCAATCTTATAAATACATTCAGGGCGTGAATGCTTCTGTTTGAAAGGTCTGTATGCCTCCATAATGAATTGGGCTCAGTGAGGCACAGGCTAATCTAAACTGTGAAAGTGCACTACTTGTGCTTCATCAGAGTGAAGGCTGAAATTGCTTGTAAATGTCTTAAAGCCCCGAACTGTGATGTAGTCTGCGCTCGGCAGCCCATCCTTCCGGATAATGTGCAGGGTGACCTTGAAAGATGCTCTGGAATGATGTTGCATCTGTGTTGAGTGAGGGAGACGGAGACTGTTGCTCTGATAGCATCTCTCTTTCTGATGAGGCAGATGAGAGCCGTCATTCATTCAGTCTGTGATCACAGCTAACAGGGAACATTCTCAGATCGTTGGCTAACGTTGGCTAAAAGTTTTCTCAAAGCGCTTTGTCAATGTTATGTCATAAATGAATATTTTGACATGACAGGCAATGAATGACCAAGCAATATGTTAATACAGCATCTAAAAAACTGGACTGAATATTCAAAAAGATAAATACGTGCCATATTTTTCTGCAGTTATTTTTTGCTTTTTTCACAGACATTAAGATGGCTGGAGAACCTCGTCCTTATAGGCCAAAAGTGGGATCCAAACGTCCCTTTTCCTTATACAGGTAAATATATTTAGCCCCTCCCATTTTTAGCCATGCATTTTGTCCTTCGTAAGCAGTGGGTGTTAAAGTGGATTAGCATAACGTCTTCTTGTGCATGTTTTTACAGTGGCTATGAATTTAAGTACGATTTCTACAGGGATGATTTTTATAACAGGTATGTACATCATATTCATTTAAGAAAAACACGGATCATTTCATTACATTGATATTTCAGTACTTGCATTTGTGTGATCTTTTTAAAAGAGCTTATTAATGTTTTTTTGTTCATTAAAATTTAGTTAAGATCCAAGTCGTTTATGACCTTTTCTTTGTTATGAAAAATTAAGATAAAGTGAAGGAAAAAATGGAAAACTACAATGTGCAGTGAAATACCACTAGTAACTAACATTGAAGTCATTTTATTGGTGTGAGTTCGATCCTTTGCTCAGGCTAATGATGAACACTCGTCTCCAGTGAGACATTAACTGAATGTCAGAAAGCTGCCGGGTCGTTAACCGAGCAACAGAGACGTGTGGCCCCTCCTTCCTCTGACATTTCCATGTGTTTGCTTGCACTGCTCATTTGACAGAGATGAGTTTTATACATCTCTGTGGAAATATGTGTGCTAACCAGCAAAATCCCTTTAGTGCAATTATTAAAATAAAACTGTAATTATGCTCATATTTTTGTTTTATTTTGGGGCTTGTACAGGGACTGAAAAATGATCTTGCTCACGTGAACCTTCTCACGTGAACTAATTAAGATATTATCCCATTTTTTATTGTGTTATCAAGCCTAAGTTTTAAATTTTTTTGTTTTTCTATGAAATGCATATGCAAAAATTACATTCAAGTAAATGGTCATGAAACATTATGCATCATCAGGAAATGTATAGATATTCTATACATATAATGTGTATCTCAGTTTCCCAGTTGTAATTTGACATAAACAGGAAATAATTGCATCACAGGAAGAAAGGGGATCATTTTAATGAGGTTGTAGATATTTACACATGTTATGCATATCTGTCTGTGTTTCTCTTTAGGATTTTTGACATTCACAGGCGATTAGCACCATCCCCTCGGGCTATTATACCCATCAAGCATTCACGTTTGGTTGCTCTCTCAACACGCAGGACCAAAAACTCTTTCCAGCCAAAGATGTCCAGCTGCTCTCATCTAAACACACTATCATCAGGTTATTTTTGCTCAATGGGTTTGTCTGTCATCTTCAGTTTTTTGACATGTTCTTTCTCACCTTTTAAACTTGCATGATGTTTTATTTATTTATTTTGTCTTCTTTTTCTTTATATTCTAGATCTTATTCTAGATCTTATTTTGCAGTTCTATGTTTCTGGTCAGTCACTGAAAGATCTAGGGCCGTGCCCTCCAGCTTTATTTTTTTAATAACCCTGATTTTGACATAGAATGACCATGCAAACAATAATCTTCTATTAGTGGTGTTATGCACCTTTATCTTTGAAGGGGCAACTGTTGCAGTCAAACTAGCTCTAGGCAATTTGAACCCATTGTCCCCTTGCTGGCTAATCAAAAAAAAAAAAATATATATATGTATATATTATATATATTTTTTTTGATAGGCAGCAAGGGGACAATGGGTTCAAATCCGTAGTATGTCCATTTTTAATTCAAAGCCAACCAAAACTTCTACTGAACCTGACAGCCAGTGATCTTTCATTTTATGGCAAACAGCGGCTTTGACATTTTGCTAATAACCTTTGTGTTCCATGGGAAAATGTCTCACGGGTTTGACGCAACATAAGAGAGAGTAAAAGATGAGAGAACTTTTGAGTTTAAAGCAAATGATCAGTTAAAAAGTGCAGCTCATTTGGACCGACTCACAATTAGTGTGCAACTAAATTATTAATGATACCGTTTTTTTGCATAAAAAATTACACAAAAGGGGAAACTTTTAATGGCCGTGACGGTTCTGTCTAGTGCCGTCCATAACCGTTTTAAAACTCTGAATAACACTGTGTTAGACACTCCAACAAATTTCCTACCTCATTATTTTTTGTGTGTATTTTTTTATCTAAGTGAAATCCGATCAGCTCCGGAAAATCAAGCAGGAATTGTCTCAGATCAAAATGAAGATTGATTCCTTACTGGGAAGGTTAGAGAAGATTGAACGGAAGCGGTCTGCAGAGACGGGTAAGGGGGACAGTCGGATAACGCTGTAAGTGTAGAGGCCATGTTGTCAGCCGGTAGATTAAAAACACTTGTCTTCATTACTTTCAATTGAAAAGAGCAAAAAAACACTGGGATGGGAGAAGAAACATCCACACACTCGTACCTGTGTTTTACATTTTTCAAACAACTTTAAAGTTTGCTACTGTGTAATGTGTTGAATATTTAGTGTAGCCGTGGGCCACACTTTAATCTCTGTCTCGTTCCCACCTCACTGTCTGGGATCTGGATGTTGTAAAGAAGCCCACAGGAAGCACGGAAAAGCCTGTCAGTCCCTCTATAGGGAGACAGCAGAAGATTCTGGAGAGGACATGGATCAGGAATATCAGGAAAGCGGGTCTTGGAAAATGACTGATGAAAGTGATGATGACTATGAAGACAGTGTTAACAATGAACTGGTGAGCAGTTAGTAAACTGATCGGAATGTGAAATTTTATTATTTTTATTTGATATATGACAAAAATAAAAGTGTGTGTGTGTGTGTGTGTGCTTGTGTATTTAACCCCAGATAGAAAATCCTTAAATTGACTGATCCTATATGATATTTGTCACTGCATAGACAAGGTATAGAAAGAAAAACTAAGTAATAAACTTTAGTGTAATTGTCATGAACCTTTATAAGTAAATGGAAAATGTTATATATATTAAAACTATATATGCATTTGATTTTGATGGACACAGAAAGATGTACATATTTGAATAATGTTTATTTAATACGCATTTATGTATAAATAAACAAACAATACAAAACCAAATCAAATACCTCAGTTATTGCTTCTTAACTATGTTTATTTTAATGTATTTTATATTCTGTATTATTAATGGGTTAAATGTATTAGTATTTTGCCACCCATTTCTAAAATGAAATTAGAAATAAATGGAAGCATACAAATATTGAGCTCTTACTGGACAACATAAAAATTGTTAACTAGGTTACTGTGATTCAGGAAGTGACGACATCCCACGATGTATTGATGTGAATTACTGCTAAGCGGGACTTTTAATTTCTACAGCGGGAAAAATACAATGACAGCTTCTGTTCTTGCAGTTAAACTTTATCACAACTCTTGTAAATAATTTACCAACAAGATATGGTAAAATTTTTCCCAACAAGGACATCTTGGAAGTCTCCAGCCCCAGGTTTTAAAAGATAATTCTTGACTTGACATAATAAATAATGAAATGTAAGCTGAATAAATGTTAGTTGAATACACTTGGGTATAAATAAATGTATTATTATAATATTAGAAGTTTCTGGTGTCCCCACTGCTTCGCCATCCCACCTTCGCTTCAGTCGCTGTTGTGTGGTCATAGCCCCGATGTTGTGCTCTAATATTATAGCTCACGTGCTCCCCGTGGTGATAAATTGTTATTATAATGCAGAATAAAGTGACGGTACGGGCACATAATGCCTAAATATCATCAATCAATTGTAATTGCCTCCTTTGTGGCTTTTGGCTGCTAATGACTCTCACCTCACAGAGTCCAGTATCTGTTTCAGTATTTACCTCCAGCAGAACAGCAGAGAGTGGTTATGAATGTCTGTCCTACAATGTATATATGAACAACATGTAAAAGCAACAGGCAAAACAAGTGAAACATGTCAGTTTTGGTTTGATTTGAGGCTTTCATAAAAAGTTCATTAAGCCCTTGTCTGGTGATTCCAATGGTCTAGCAGTTAAAATCTAAAATTATCTTTATTTGTACATTTTCAGAGCATCAGCGCAAAGAAAAGCTACAGAAGTTACATGAACTAATGGCCTCCAGGAAGGAGATGCATAGATACACAAGAACCACATAGATTCGTTTATTTAGTGCTTGAACTGCCTGAAAATTATTCTGTTTACAAAACGACATTTCCAAGAAGCTGTTTCTTCTAACTGCACCTTGCACCTGTTTGACTGCTTAACTTTGTGGTACAGGAAGGAGTTTGCATCGCGCCTGCTTCCTGGTGGGAGAGGGTTTACGAACGCTGTAGCCAAAGAGGTGGAGACTACAGAGAAAAGATTTTCCCAGAAACTGGCTGAGATGGAGCAAAAGATTGCCAATACTAAAAAGCAATATGCCACCCCTGAGGATGAATTTCCATTGGCTCTTATCATTGAGGCAAAGCGTTTTATCAGAGGTAGAGTTAGAAAACAGCAATCTTCTCACAATATATTTGAGAAAAGTTGGGATCGACTCCAATTTAGAAAGTCAAACACACTGAAGAAGAAAATCTAATTACTATTTGGAAAATGTTATGGGTAAATATAGCAAAGAAATGAGATAATGACTTGAATGTCAGAGCAGTTCCTATAATGTCAAAATTTTAATTAAAATGAATCTCGAAACTTTCCGAATGTTTTTAATTTAGTTTAATTCATTTAGAAAAAGGTTTATTTGCAGGGTCTGATTGTATGCGTGTGTGCAGGTAAAGGGTTTGATCAGATGTCTGCTAAACTTCTGGAGGTAAAATCCAGTCTCAGCAGAAGAAGATACAGTCAGCCTCTCTGGTGCAGGATCTCACGACCAACGTAAAGGAGCAGAAAATGAGAATAGCTGAACTTCTAAAAGCTAAACGAGAAGACGCATCTGAGTTCAGGGCAAGACCAAGAGAAGAGATTTTTATTTTATTTAATTATATAGACTCTTGACTTCAATATGTCATTTGTGGTTTGAGTGTAGCATATATAATATATACATAAACAGTAAATAGAAAGATGTACACTCTGTAAAACTTTGAGAAATGTCTTGATTTTTGTAGCTGCTTTAGCTTAAATGATTAAGAACATTGTATTTTAATACAGATTGCACATGTAGTTTGAGTTATTGCATGAATTTCTTAATGAATAAGGTGATTGGCTGGGGAACTACTTGATTCCCATTCTTTCTCAAAACAGTTTAAACACGAGCAGAATACAAATTCTTTTTTTTGTTTATTACAGATACTCCAGGTGGAGGTGGAAATTCAACAGCTGCTTGAAGAAAATGAGAGTAATAAAAGTAAAATGAGAGAAAATAAAACGTCTCACACAAGTGCTGAAAGACTTTTAGCTTCCTATGCATTACAAAACCAAAAGACAAAAAAACTTGGAAGATGCTTTTTTTATTTAAAGTCACTTTTTTTGTTACCTATACCACAGTCTGGTCCTTATTTTGGCTGCCTACATTAACATAACCTAAAATTATTGTATTCCTGAATGTCTTCTGTGTTCAACTGTTTTTAGCTTGTATTACCACAATTACAATTACACACAATTAAAATACAATTAAACTAGCTAATTTCAGTACAGTTAAATTACAAAGGGCCCTAACCTCACCATAATTATAATATATTTAGTAATTGCGTTTTGTAAAACATCACAAAACACACAATGTTAAATGTTTGTGTGCGTTACATGTGTTTTTTACTTTATAATTAAATGACAATGAGAAATGTATATGCATTTTCCTTAAGAAATGTACATTTATATTTCTTTGAGAAATGAAACGAAATGTTAAAACTTTTAGCCGGTAGCAACAATCTCTCCACGAGCGGAGACGTTTCCATAGCAACGGTAATCCAACGTCATTTCCTCCCGTTTAAAAACCCTCGAGGCATCACTAGCGCTCCTGCCCTGAGGTAAATAAGTGAAAGAAATGGTTCTTGCTCCCCCTCTCCAAGCAAACGGGCCAGCCTTCGCGCTACTGAACGACACAAGGGCACTTTTTTAAAAGTTGGGGGGGTTTGGGTGGCATGGCCGAGTCGAACAGTTTCACACACGCGACGCCGAACGGGTCCAGTCGCCATGAGAAGAGTTTGGGTCTCCTCACGGCGAAGTTCGTCGCCCTGCTTCAGGAGGCCAAAGACGGGGTGCTTGATCTCAAAGTGGTGGGTTATAATACAAACACAACCGGCGGAATGAATGAATGACGTTGGCTGGGTGTTGTGATGGGTCGTTAGTCAGGAGTCACACAAAGAACTAGTTTATACCTGAGTGAACCTTTGTTCTTATTCTTAGCGGCATAGAAGTGCACAAACACAACTCGTTTGGATAGTTAGTACTAGTTGTATTACTCAAAATGTGTGTGGAAATGGCGTGAGAGGTGTTTTTTGAACAGGCGTCTCTGGTTTATGTGTCAGATTTTGTCTCATGGCAGGTGTTGGTTACCTTCAGTGAGACCCTATAAAACACAAGCGATGTGAATTTGTTGGATAAATTTTAGACATTATAATGCTACACGGTTTACTTAGAACTATTCGGTTAAGTTTCTATTCAAAACATTGAATGAAGACAAAACTTTCATTGATGCATTGATCAATACAATACAATACATTGATCCGGTGCGGCCAGCAGTAACTAACACACCTGCTTGTGTGTATCACAATGGCGCGCCTGATCCTGGTGGACAGTCCTGATAACATTTCAGTGCTACCGAGTTTTTTAAAGAGATTTAAGAGATTTATGTAGAAAGATTAAATGTTTCTAATAATTAAATGTGATTCATGTTGGTTTGTTTAGGCTGCAGACAGTTTGGCAGTCAAACAGAAAAGAAGGATCTATGATATCACCAATGTTCTGGAGGGCATTGGGCTCATTGAAAAAAAGACAAAAAACACCATTCAGTGGAAGTGAGTACAAAAATGTTAAACGTATACATACATGCACACACACACGCCTGTTTTCTTTGTACTGTACTACCGCAATAGCAGTTGTATTTATCTTAAATAGGGGAGAGAGTACCGGCTGCCAGCCTCAGGAAGTTCTGGAGCAGGTGGAACTTCTCAAGGCAAATATTGCTGAACTGGAAATTCAAGAGGGAGAGCTGGACATGCAGAAGGCGTGTCTGCAGCAGAGCATCAAACATCTGAATGAAGACCCCTCATGCTCCAGATATCCTTATTTCAGTCCATTTTTTTTGTTCAAAATTCTAGACTAATTTATTTCTGCTTGTTTTCCTGAGGTTTTTCCAATTTTGGCAGTTCCCGGGAAGTTTACGCTCCCAGAAAACAGGGTTTTCTCGCACCATTGTCAGAAGAGTTTGGCTAATTATATGTTGAATGCTATACCAGACCTACTTAACTGTGTGCTCTTATTGTTGGGTATTGGAGTGGCCCTAGTCCAGTTTTTCCAGTATGTGGTCTATTTCACTTGATGCTTAAGTTTCATAACCCTCACCCCACCAGTTCTTCTTCTTGGGATTAAACTTGCCCGGCTCAGCCCTTTATGTCAAACTTTTAATGTCATCGTGATTTCTTTTGAGGGAACAAAGAAGAATATTTTCAAAAGCGTGAACAATACATGCATTAGTGTATGTTCCTCAACACTGCATACATACAGCTACGTGACACATGAGGACATATGTGATGCGTTTAGTGGAGATACTCTTCTAGCAGTGATGGCACCATCAGGAACACAACTGGAGGTCCCAGTGCCTGAGATGGTACGTTATACCAACCTTGAGGTCATGCACCATTTGTGGTACATTTGTGGTTGTTTATAATCCGCATGCCTCTTCTCTCATCTCAGGGCCACAATGGTCAGAAGAAGTACCAGGTGAACCTGAGAAGTCACGTGGCTCCCATCCAGGTGATGCTGATAAACAGGGAGACGAACTGCTCCAAGCCCGTCGTCGTCTCCGTCCCTCCTGTGGAGGACATCTCTGCCATGCCGACTCCACCAAGTACTCCAGCAGGCCTGCAGAAGTTCCCCATCACCTCAGCAGAGCTCTGTGATTTGAAGCACGGTCGTCTCAAAAGCCCGGCTGCAGAGCACCAGCTTACGTCGGCCTCCACGCCCTCCGATGTGCACATGGGTATGTCATTCATACCGGCTCCACCTACTGTGTGATGAGCAATGTTTTGGTCGTGGCACCATGTTTGTGCTTTTCAGGAAAATCAAACTGCAGTTGGCCTATTTAGTGGTTTCTGCATGGTAAACTTGTACAGGAGAAAGAATTTTAATATGCGTAAAATGCATGCATTTATTTTAAATAACATTTATATCTAGTGTTTGATAATGTTTCTCAACTTTTTCTCATTTAGAATGCAACCCTGAGTCGCCTGCCAGTCAGTGTTTGTTGATGCAGGAGTCTTTAGGAGATGCTGAGACTGTTGAAGAACATCAGCGGGAGATGGGGGGTCAGGATCTGCAGTCCATGCTGGACGAAATGAGGGAGGAGAGAGCAGGTATGGCTCAAGTATTTCAAAACATCTTTCTGGAAAAAATCAGCTTATAGTGTTTTTAAGTGAGCTACATCTCTTAATTCATACTCTTTTCTTTCTTCTCCAGGTGTTTCTGACCTCATAGATGAATTGATGTCATCAGATGGTGAGTTTTCCAAACCATGATCCAGCTACTGTGTTTATTTACTGTATTTCTGTCAGTATTGACTTTATCACTGCCCCCTTGTGGTCAAGTAGTTTATTTGTTTTGACCTGAAGCAATTTTGCCTTTATTTTTACCACTCTTTTTACTTGACTTGTTGTAGTAGGACACTAATTCTTACTATGCTACATTGAGATTTTTTTGTGTTTTAGATTAGGATATAGAAATAAAATGCAATTAAATCTTCTGCTTCTCTGAGGAGTCACACATGGTTTAAAAATAAAAAAAGATGTTTGCACAGTTTGACATCATCGTATGAAGGCATCAGTTTTATCTGAAATGTACTTTAAAAGCCCTATTCATATTGAATGAACCAATATTTACTTTTTGTGGTAATTTTTGTTTTGTCTTTAACCACTTTAGTTTTCCCGCTATTAAAACTTTCACCCAATCCTGGCGTGGATTACAATTTCAACCTTGATGACAACGAGGGAGTCTGTGACCTTTTTGACGTGCAGATTCTTAATTATTAAGGCATGATTCATGCCGCACTGGCCCACACTTGCTTTCACAGGACAAAAAACAGCTAATGAGTCTTCCCCACTGTCAACGGCTGCATTCCTGCCCCAGTGTCTGCTCCATGAACCTTGGCTTGCACTCAGTTTTACATTAATTCACATTTCATCCCCCCTAGCTTGTAACAGTGTTTTTTTTAGTTGTATGAGAAGGGGAGGAATAAATCCCCTCACCTTATAACACTTGACATTTGGGACACGTCCCTGGGGTGTCTGTTGCCATTTTGTTTGTGTCTGAAACTATTAGTTTGCTTTCAGTTTGTAGTTCCCTCATTGTTCCTGATGAGTGATGGCTTAATTCATAGAGGCGATTATTCTGAGGAATTAAACCACCCAAACTTGACACACGTTGTAAGTTTTTACTGTATACTTGTTAAAACTTGTACCTAAGGAAAGCCTATTCATTTGGCTCGTCCTTACTGTGCCACCTGCCTTATTCTTTGATAATTATAAACAAATCTGACTTTGTTGCCTTATTGCATATTATTGCAGGCAGAAGCCCTACAATGCGACATGAAAATGTATAATAGTATAATTTAACTGTACACGCAAATACTTTTTGCAAGATTTAATTTAAATGGCTTGATTATTTGTGTAATTAATCACTACACTATTTGTATGGAGATTGTTAGTCGGTTATGTTTTGTAGTCACTTTTGTAGAAACACTGAGACACTCAACTGGGCATGTTTATATTGGGCTCAAGTATCACTGTTCACTTGTTTTGAATGACTGATTAAAGTTATTTTTGTTGTTTGTTTAGAGGCAGTCTTGCCTTATTTAAAGTGGAATGGTTATAATTTGTAGTGTTCTTCAATTTGAAGACCTAAAGCTGTTAAACTGCCTTGGATAATCTTTAATGTGTTAAAATCCAGAAAATTGTCCCTTTTTTGGTTTTGTAATCAGAGGAGCGAGTTTTGTTCTGTTGCACTTTTTAACCAAAGTTTTATATAAACATTCACTATTGCTGAAGTTTTGTGATCATTTATGTCTTTAAGAAAAAACATCTTTGTAACACTGCAATACAACTTACGTGAAGCACAATTCTGTGTTGTCTTTATTTTTCACATGTAGAATTCATAGAAAATCTTGACAAATGTTCTACGAAAAATTTGGAAGGTTCTTGGCTGAAAATTGTTGTATTTTACCTGGTCAATGTTTAATCTTATTGCTTATTTATCAACAGACCTACATAGACTGACATTTTCCCTCTGGACACACAGAAAGTTGCTCTAAATCAACAGGCCCATTAAAATAAAGCATTTCTGAGTGTATAAGTCTGGAAGAAAAGTGTATTTCTGATTTGACCTACGACTTTTTGTAATATTCCAGACACTATTAATATTTGACTACAGAAAAAATAATTTAAAGTGGAATTTCAGCAAGTCTTAACTGTATATTTACTTTTAGTTTTGAATAAAAATGGTCATTTATCTCAGATAGCATCTAACTGCCCCGGAAACATTTAAAAATGATGCACCCAGCATACTATGTAGTATTGCAAAATTTAGATTTTGAAAATGGCCAGTTTGGCAAAGGTGCTCTAAACAAATTCTGTTCTGTTTATATTAGACAAGCTGTTACATGCTTTCTAGTAAATACTCTATTTGCATTTCTTGCTGGAGTGTCTTTGAGGTTAATTGTTTATTTCGTAATGCATCCACACTATGTTTGTATGGGTATGATGAAAGGTAAACTATCCAATAGAATTTATTTAATATTAAGTGTGAAAATGTTTGATTCCACAGCTGGAAGTAATACAAATGCTAAGGCCCCCCTGTTACCCCCACAATAGGCAGATTGCAGGAGGGCGGAATAAATTGCATGGAAATTAACCTGGAAAATAAGGACAAATGTGCATAACAGCCAATTACACACAGTTTAGTTACAGAATTACAACCATCTCAAAAACAGTGCCTGAACCCCTGAACTCTTGAGACCTGAGGTCTTGGAACAAACTAGTCAAAGTTTACATAATCGTTTATACGGTGAATATAATATTTTTCGGTCAAATAAAACATTTTTTAATTATGGTGCTGGGTCTGTGAATCATAGCTTCGTAGAGCATTTATTAAGACATAAGGAACCTTTATATTCTGAATAATATACTTTAGGTGACATGCAATCTGTTTACTTAATCTCAGTAATATTCAGGTTAACAAAGTACTTGTTTTCGTTACACTATGAGTGGCCCTTCATGATACACTTCAAGTGTAAAATAAGGGCCTCACATAGAATACAGGTCAAAGTAAACAGTAAGAAAGTCTTCCTAATTGTTATTAATGTGTTCAATAAAAATGTACTTAAATGAAAATGTCTTTTTTAGTTGTCTAAAGAAAAGCACATCATTTGCACACATATTTGTATAATGGGATGTGATATCTAAATACTTGTTCCCAGGGGGTTTGTGGGACCATAATCCACCCCTGATGTTTGTGATTTAAGGTTGATGCACTATATCAGTTATATCCTGTTGTGACAGCAGTGCAGAGAATTCAAAGAACAGTGTCTGCGTACACTCTTAAACTGTTTGTAAATGTACAGTTTGACAAACAACCCTATTTTCTCTTCTGGGTGCTCAGATAGAAAAAGTGCTGGTCTCTTGGGATTGCGAATGGGAATTTAAGGAGATATCCACTTCCTGTTGCTCTCTGGCGTGTCCTAATCTTCTCCCTCTGTCCCCAAAGCCTTTGACGCATTTAATGACGTGCTTTCTGAAAGTTAAACCAATGAAAGTGTAAAGAATGGGGTTTAAACAGCAGTGGGTCAGCGCAAGACTCTCTGTGATCTGAGTGGCCCTGTCCAGCTCTTTGCTAACCCCGCAGTGAGTCACAAAAGTGTACATGATGTCCATGGCCCGGCAGAACTTCACTACATTGTAGGGTAGCTGTGTGACTACAAAGACTCCCACCATTGCCAGCAGCACACGAATGGACCTCCACTTCCTCCATCTCCTTTCTGTTGGGAGCAACACCAGGGCTCGTCCCATACAGGTGTAGCAGTATAACATCACCAACAAAGGCAGCAAGAAGCCTAATATGACCTCCATCACCTCCAAACTAGCTTTAGCTCTGTGTGCCAGGTCAGATGGATACATTGCCAGGCAACTCTTTTTGTGACGAAGCTCCCTAACAGTTGAAAACGCTAAATCAGGGATACCTAGAAAACACGCAACTGTCCAAACCCCAAAACAGAGTTTTCCAGCATGGTTCTTACGAAAGATTCGTGCAAAACCTCTAGTTCTGTCTCCAGCTGTCAAAGCCAGGTACTGATCCAGGCTGATGTGGGCCAGAAGCAACATGCTGCAGGTAAAGTTGATGGTGTACAAGGAAGACACCAGTTTACAAAGAGCCACTCCAAGCTCCCAGCCGTGGGCCGCATCGGCAGCCCAGAAAGGCAACGTGAGGAGCAGTAACAGGTCGGCTACAGCCAGATGAACGATGAATACGTCAGTCATTGTTTTTAGTTGCTTGCAGTACGCATACACCACCAGAACCAGGGTGTTGCCTGCTAAGCCTATCACCAGACATAACCCAAAAACAACAGGGAGGAAGATTTTCGCAAAGGATCGAACGTCGCTCTTCTCACACATGGTATGATAATCATCATAGCTGAAGTTTGAGCTATTGTTGGTGTAGTCAGTGTAGTCATAGTACTGCTCCTCTGAGCTTTCCATTCTTCCTGTGAAGTTCAGATTGCTGAAAACATAATGATCATTTTAATGTTTCATAGCTCTAAAACACAAAAGCCACGATTCAGCCTTTTTCTTCTATTGTTTTTAACGGGTATAAAGCTGATCTTTTTTCTCGTATAACAGCAAATGGCTTATTAAATGGTGACGGGTGTAGCAGCTCCCTCATTCCAAACATTCTTTGTCAATTTTAATCTAATGCACTTTTCTATGCATACTTGAAATCTAGAAAAAATCCTGAAACGAGAGATTTGTATCAGTTGTCCCGTTCCACCTTTTGTCTTGAAAACAAGTCAAAAATCTGTTACAAAAACATTTCTCTCTATCAAAGAAATGCAGTGCTGTTTCTTGCAATGATAACATCTGAAAGCCTTTCCAAAATACTCTTTAGACTTTTAAATCCACAAACCACCAGTTTTAGAAATAATTGTTTTCACAGTTATAAGCATCATCACGAAACACAATTTAAAACTTTATTGTATGTATCAGTTATTTTGAATCAGTCTAATCAATCATTGCCTATACAGTACATGTTACTTACAGTAAAATATTATTGAACTAATCCTTTAAAATACTTTGAAACAAAACAACAACATTTTGCTTTGAATAGCTGAAATGCACTTCGCAATAGTTTATAAACTGATTTCAGCATTTGACAGTCACATACTTTCTGTTCAAGGTGTTTTTGCCAGTGTGCAATTTAACTGGAAAATTAACTTTCAGGTGTTGTGGTTACGATCTTCTATCTTAAACTAAATGTTAATCTTTTAACTAAAAAGAAAACATTTTCTGTAAATCTGATGTTTCCATGCCTTTCCTTACCTTGTGAGATTCTGGGTTTTGCTTGAAGGCAAAGCAGATTGTGTCTGTCTGTTCTTCCTGTAAGCAAACAGTCTTTACCGTGACTCATGCGTGCTTTTGAGTTTGCTCCAAGATCTCACCATACTTTGTGTGTGTGCTTTCTGTTCTTGTTGCATGTGACACCCTGTTAGCCACTGTCCACAAATGCTATTTTGTTTTGTAACTATAGGTTTATCCTCTGGATTAATTTTTATCTGTATTTAAGGCAACTTATAGGTTATGTTCTTACTTTTAGGTTGGTTTAGCACCTCATTTTTGTTCAAAGGATAAACCTTGTTTTTAGTCTAACATCTGCACCGCTTACATACAGTTGCTTTTATCGTGGTTGCTTGTGGTTGGGCTCAAGTGTCAAGTTATTGCTGCTACAAAGTGCTTTAGTGTGATCACATGCCAGCTATTTTTCTGCACATTTTTGACTTTGTGAAATGGGCAGTAAATCATCAAGGATTCCAGCGATTTAAAAGGGAGGTGTTGGTTTTTCTGTTTGCTAATTTGTTTTGACAAATGTTTGGCCATGTTGTAAGTTTCCTCAATCTGGCAACATTTCTGGCACCTTAAACTAGAAGAACTAGCTAACAAAAGGAGTTGCTAGCTATGCAACTTATCACTCATGAACGCCTTTTTCACACACTCCACCTCTCAGACACTTTATGTCTATACTGTCAACAGGTTATTCATTTTGGTCTCTCTAGAGCCAAATCTTTCCCCCATTTTTTTATGGATAGGTTTTTTTGTACTAGTTCTACAAAACAAAATAATAAGAGTCATATTTAAACAGAAATGCTTTATTGTAGTTAAGAAAGAAAGACAAGTAAATACTAATTAAACATTGTACAGAAGCCCACCAGCTTGAGCAGATACTTCGGTGTAAATATCGCCTCCTAGTGGTGCCTCTTGGGACTCCACATTCCAGATAAGATACATAAATCGGCACATAGAATCTTACTTTCCATAGAAGTTATTAATCAAAAATATACTTTGGAAATACAAGAAATAAAAAGAAACATATTACTTTCGCAAGCATATTCAGAGGCTGCAACACTCCTTAGTATTGTATCTCTATGACATTTCTGATAGTACTGAAGTTTTCGGATCCTGCAAAAGAACACAAATCATTTATATTATATTAAATTATTGTTATATATTATCATATTATCTGTAATCAATAGAATTATTAATTTCATTTTTTCAAGATTATGTAAATGTGCAAAATATTATGTAAATAAGTGTTACCTGGGTAGGAATGGCTAACACAGAAGACATTCCTGGTCTGGATCTTCTGTCCGGCTTCTTTATCCGCACGTTGTCTGTCTGCCTCTTAACCCGAGTAGTGGGCTAAATGGGATAAAAAAAGAATCATATTCTGCAACATCATAAATATCAGTTTCATGGCTGAAATGCCCTGTAGATTGAGGATAGTCAATACCAGTTTGGCGAGAAATGTAAACATTCCTGGCCGGGGTTTTTTTCGTTTGGTGCTCTGCTGCTTGTCCTGCCTTTTCACACGGAAGTTCTGCTGGTGATAGTTTCATTGATGAGATAGTTTCAGTGTGAAGTTAATGTTTTTTAGAATAGAAAATCATGTCACTGGTGAAGATGGTTTGGA
>JAZGTK010009696.1:4237-17035 GCA_036877625.1 Ambastaia sidthimunki | reverse complement strand
ATCTTGGAAGTCTATATAATTAAAACAACCTAAAACAAGTGTTTCTCATAATATCATAAAATAAAAAAGTTTAGTAGACTGTAAACACAATATCAAAACTCCCTCAAGAACTTCAAATATTGCACAAGGGATATCTGAAGAGATTTAGAAAATAAAGCAAAAAGTGTTCAAATGATCATCATTTAGATAAAGTTGCTCCAACAATGATTTGATGTTGGAACACATTGATAACAGTCGTTGAGTCCCTTTAGTTGTTGCTTAGTAGCAGACAGGTTTGGTCCCTTGTTGAGTTCCTGACTTCCTGTTGCTGGTCTCACATGATTGGGAAACTGGCCAGGTTGGCAATGCCACATGCGTTGTTACGGTTACGAGCCATCAGGATAAAGCCCTTCTTTCCCCAGTCCTCACCCCAACTTCAGGAGATAAAACAAATGGGGTAATAGATAAAAACTGTTAAGTGCTGGCTGTGGTAACAAGAACATCAGAACACCTCCTGTAGTTAACAACATAATGAATCTGATTCTCTGAGAATCTGTAGAACCTCACCTGTTCTTCACAATCCAATACTTTTTGCCTTTCGGTGTGACTCCATAGCCAACAGCAAGCACTGCATGATTGATATCATCCTTGTTACAGCTGGGATCATAGTAAATACCTAAGAATCAGTTTAGACACAGTACACCAGTGAGAGAGATACGAGAGAGAGAGAGAGAGAGAGAGAGGTTAAGATACAAGATTTCACTATGAAAATTGCAGATAATATACAGAGCTTCTATCCTGTTGATCCCCGTCGGTCCGGTACTAAACATACCAATTGGCAATGCAAAGAAGGATTAAATACAGATTTATGTAAAACAACGCAACACCAAAGATGTTAAAGAGATGTTAAGTACCGCTTTTGTAGTACAGGAAGGTGGACTGCATGGCATCTATACCCACTGACACAGGTCCCACCTTTGCCACAGCAGCAGCCAGCGCCCTCTCATTACCCTGAGGAATCTCTTTATATCCCTTACAATCAGCTGCTTTTCCTGACATGTTGTAGGCACACTGTTGATCCTGCAGGGGGCAGTATTGAGAAGGGAAAAATCAACAGTTAAATCATGTTCAAATGTTTTTCTTTGTACATTTTACAAGTGTAAAAATAAATGGTTATTATTACTGTTCCAGTGTAAGGGTAGTTCTCCTCTGAATCAATGCCGTGGTTCTCGCTGACGTATTCAAACGCATTTGTCATATATCCTCCACCACAGCCTTCATTTTTAGTGACGCAGTCCACCAGGTTTTGAGGACTAAGGTCCATCAGTTTACCTGTGGTCTTCTTCAGCTGGCCTTCCAAAGCTCCAGCTGAGCTAAAGGCCCAACAGGAGCCGCAAGAACCCTTAAAAGAGCAAGTGAAACAACTCTAAAGAACTGCTTAAAACAGTTATAAAAATTAGAATACACGCAACCTAGTTTGAAC
Organism: Ambastaia sidthimunki; assembly: GCA_036877625.1. NCBI lineage: Eukaryota > Metazoa > Chordata > Actinopteri > Cypriniformes > Botiidae > Ambastaia > Ambastaia sidthimunki. The sequence continues at coordinate 15,573 of JAZGTK010009696.1, read as the reverse complement.
AGTATTTATTTTCAGCGCTAGATGGCGCCCAAGTACAGCGATAAACATACGAACGCACGTACATTACGTGAACATACGTAAACACAATATATAGGGTTAGGACAATAAAATTAATACAAAATTTTCTAAAAAAAACAACAACAAAATACAGGGTTACGATGAGCATTACAGTTAATCTGTGCCAGAATATTTTTTGGAACATCTTTAGGGTAAAAATGCCTGGTTTGCTTACTTGATTCTTGACAGATGTGACATAGCCCAGTTTACGGTAGTCAATGGATTTGGGCAACCTCTCCACTGTGTCACCAGGCACATATGTGTTTGTGGGGTCCCGGTTCATGGGCATTTGGAGTCCCATCATCTTCTCTGCTACTTCCTCTAGTGTCTGTGGGGAAATAAGTGTTAGAACATCATCTAATCCTGTTTCAACCTGATACAATTCACTCAAAAATGTCAGTAATTGAGCCTTTTATTACACTTTGATGCAACATTCCTGTTGTCACATGCACATTCTGCAAACAGCTTTACCAAGTATGACACTTAAAAACAATATAATGGTGTGAGCTTGAGCTATCTGAATACATCTGTTTCTTATTGTCATTCCGAGTTCATTTTTTAAACAGCGAATTAAGCATTTTCCAACCTTAGCAGACTGAGTTTAAACACTGACCATATCGCCAAACTGATTCATGCCCAGATTATAGGTATGAATCCCCAGATCATACTCTTTGTTATGGGCCTCAATAAACAGCATGTTCTTCTCCCAAATGGCCCTTCGAATGGGTTCTTCATCCTGTTACACACACACACACACGATACACAAAAACTGTAAATCACACTCTCAAAATACAAAGACGGTGCTAAGATTTTGGCCATGTCCACTGGTTGTTCTGTATCTTTAAACTCTAAAGGGTGCAATCTAAGGAATCCACCATTAGGTATTTAAAGGTAAATGAGGGCTATAAACACCGCAACTCAGATATGAAACAACTAAAGGGTCCTAAAGCTTCTTTCCAATAATTTCCCCTCACTTTTAATTGAGCTGTGCATGCAACACACGGCTATTAGTAAGGGAACATTAACCAGTTAATGCCTTAAATTCCAATCAAAGTTTTTAGAAAAAATAAATACCAAGCGCTAGTGTTTTCCTTGTCTACAAAAGCAAACCTTGTTACTCTTCATTTACTATGCATTGAGAATTTGTAAGCTGTTTCCTTACCAGACCATTGTACTCCCTCCTGTAGGTGGTTTTCCAGCTGTGCCATGCTTCATCCAGGGAAACATTACTTAAAGTGTGAGCTAAACCACACAACGCCATCACCACCAGCAGAGGTGTCCCACCAAATACATACATTATGCCCTAAAAAGACAAGCAGTTTTAAACACACTATACTTTATGCGCGCTCCCAGTGGTGAAGCGTGGCCTTATAACTGAGTATTTATTCAGACAAGTATTGCATGAAAAGAAACGGAAGAAAGTCTCTCAATAATTCAAAGAAAAAAATACCCTCTATATGTATCATATAAAAGTTTACAAACTTTAAAAAGTTAAAGAAAGCGAAAGCGCCTAGCTACATACGCTAAACATTACCCAGTTAAACATAAAAGCACGAAAAAAACAAATAACATTATCCACCTATTTAAGAAGTAGTTTTATATCTTTAGCTAATGTTTTTTCTCTAAGTCGACGATGCACATACCTAAGTTTGATGATTTCTGAAAGTTCAGCAGAAAGAGTACGAATCCTGGTTTGAAACTGTGCAACGCTGACGACCTATTTCTATGCCACCGCTTTCAGGAAGTTGCTCCTAATAAAGCCAAAAGGGAAGAAACAGCGCATATGGAATCACTAAAACTCTGGGTCAGAGTGATGATGTCAGGTGTCAGGTTACAGCATTGCATATTCAATATACAGAATAACCTGTTTTTATTCCATTACCACTATGCCGTTAACTATTTCTAATAATAATAATACTATTTTTCTACTGTTTGGTAGCTTATACAAATAACAAAATTTTCATTTATATATCATTTATTTATTAAAAAGAAATCTGTTGCCTCCATCATTTGTAAATGAAATATTTAGAATGTGCCTTTTGACATTTTTGACATCCTGCAAAAATGCCAGTTTTGAGCACTATAGATACTATTATTGTTAAGTAATTTTCTCTTTCTAAGCATTATAGTGAGTAACTTTTGTAATTTAAACTTTGTCAAATAGTCAAGCTTGTAAAATAAAAGTTGGTCAAAGGTGGCAGAAGTAGTACAACATGTTGGTCACAATAACAGATGGTAAAAAGCTTAACAGGAAGACACATAGCTTGTTGTTAAAGCTAGTTTATGCATTTAAATCTCATGTAATAAAGTTTAATTGATAAATACAGTGTGAACCACCACATTTTCCCAGCCCAAACAACCCAAAGTCATTTAAACTTTTTTTTAAGTCAAGACAAAATACTTTCTTTTTAACAAGAAAAAGCTGCTGTCTAAAATCTGTCCTGCTAAAATCAGTCAATCTAAAAAGTGATTTGTGTCTGAGACATCTTTTAAAATCTTGGCTGTACAACTTTAAGGTTTAATTTCAACTATTGTTGTAACGGTTTACAGATCAAATAGGTCACCTGTTTGTGTATTGTTTTTCACTATTTTTTTTCCCACAATTTTCTGTTGTTGTTTTTTTTAAATGTGTACATTGTCTCCAAATATTATGTTAATGGGTCTTGGTGGTCTAATTAACTTTTTATAAACACTTCCCCTTGTTAGTCAACAACCTAAGTTCCCTTCTGTAATGCATCAGTGAATGAAGTCTACATAAAAATTGTCCCATGATGTTTACTGTATAGACATGCGGTCGACACTAAAAGGATATAAATGTATGTTGAGAAAAGTCCCTTAGTTGTTCGTGCTATGTGCAGATTAGTCACAAACGTACAAGCATTCCTATAAATATCACAAACTAAAAGCAGCACAGCCTGCTGACATGATGACAAAACTGATCAGACTAAATTTCTGAACATCAGTTTAAAGTTATCAAATCAAGCCATTGCAAACCCAGACCCCTGCCACCAAAACACAGTGCAATTGAATTTGTTCAATTTACACAAATAGTTTGTGGAATACATTTGCCACTCATTTCAATTCCTGGAATTTTTGCCCAGCAATTGTATCAACTAATCAATAAAAACATTGCCTACCACCTAACAATTGTGTAGCAAAACACAGTCTCTGGACCATTTCTGCTTTTAAATAGATTAAGATCAACGTAGACTGAAGAAAACAGATTAACTGTGATTTCTGAAACAGTGACTTTGTCACCTACTAAATCAAAACAACTAAATCAACTCCCAGACTTTGCTACATTATACTTATTGTTACTGCAGCTTGTTTACTGTGATTTCATGGCGAATGACTTGCTTTTTGGCACTCATTTATTTTTACAAATTCACCTTCTATACGTGCAAGGTAGGATTGATTTTGATCTGATTAAACCATTTTTCGTAAAACACACCATGTTATGTCAAAACTTCAGACTTTATAGTGGTTCTTCAAAAATTGTCAATGTGTATCTTTTTATGCATTTTATGCAGCTGAGTCCAGATATACTGAAAGTCAACGTGAATATTTTCATGAAATAAACCAAAGTAATATTGCCAAAATGAACTGAGGCCTAGTTTACAAGTCAGTAAAACAATAATAATGTTGCCTGTATTTCGTGTGGGCTGTATTGAAGAGCTTCAGCCTCATAGTGGAGTTACAGACACAAAATACATCCCTCCCCCTTTACACAGTGCTGTTAGCTTCAAACTCAACATCTGTTTCCTGTATCTTCACATACCAGTCTGACCGCACTGGAGAAACCCACAATCCTTTGCTGCAGTCACATGTTTGATCCCATGACTATCACAAGACTTCTGATTCAGAACTTTTTACAGTTTATTTTTCAGAATGAGAATCACAGAACCATGTATCAAAATTCCCTTTTGTGAACATTATATGCCTCATACAACACCAGTCAAAGGTTTAGAAACACATACTTATTCTTTATTATTACTGTTTTACAATTTTTATGCTGTTACTGTTTTATATTTTTTATTATTAATTATATAAATAGAAGTGTGGGAATAATGTAGTGATTAAAAAAGTGTTAAATCAAAATGCTCATGTTTTAGCTTTTTTATAGTAGCCACTCTTGTCTTAGATAACTCAGCACACTGAGAGTTCTCTCAGCTTGAATGAGGTGCATTCTGGGATATGTTTCAAACATTTTTATACCCATATACCGATTCAAAATGGTAAGTTTATAATAATGACTTATAATTTGAGTTGTCTGGTCCAATTTCACAGTTAGTTTGACTGTCATGTCCATAAACAGAAAAAAGACCTACTATACTATGATGTGTGGGGGTGCTGAGAATGGTGGAGGATTTGTAGCTGTTTTTACAACCATTGCTCCAAACTAACACAATAAATACAAAGAAAATAATAATTCAGGTACCTTGCAATGTTGTAGCAGAGAGACTCTCTCCATTTATCTCAACACAGCTTTCTGCTGTGTTTCTGTGCCACCGCTATTATGAACAGATGTGCTCATGCTGGGGATTAAAGATCATATGGCGGGAGGCCTGGCAGACTATATGTTATTGTGGTGTGGCAAACATCCCAAGAATAAGAGCTCATTCACAATTTTACTGTAGCATCTGTCATGTGCACAGAGATTGGAGGGTTTGTGATGGTAGGATTTGACAAACACAAATCGGTGTTCCGCTTTAAGTCAAGCTCAACGCAGCATTTGTAAAGACAGACCAGAAAGGATTGTTTTCTATTAACATACAGAAAAAACAAAAGATATTAATGTACTTCTGGGAGTGATGTAAAGATGGAGAGTTTCTTACTTTACTTTGAACAGTGAGCAGTAAGGCTTTTGTTTACAACATGGAAGAAAAACAAAATAATCCCAAATTCTGGCCGAATTTCACAGCATGATTGTGCAAATAAGTGCAAAAACATGGTGCACATCATTTTAGCTACAATAAGGAAGTGTTTTAATAACTAGGCTTATTGATTGATTGATTATTTATTCATTCATTGCATGCATACTGGTTGTCATAGATACTGCTAGCATGTCCCTGCAGTAAGCAAACCCACAGACAAACTTACATACTGTGACACTACTAATATAGACCATATTAACATAAAAAGTTGATAAAACAGGTCAGTCTTGTTGTGTGACACTATAGCGTTTTGAAGTTTAAAAAATGCATCACATAACGAGGATAAAGGTAAGTTTCCTATATATATATATATATATATATATATATATAGACTTTGTACTTGATCCCTTTCTCCATTTGAAATGTATTCCCTCTAGTGGCCAGATTTAATTAAATTCCTACAGGCAATGCAGAGAGTGTCAGTGTTTTCCCAAATCATCAATGAATGTCACAGCGCACTTATCTCTTTTTCCATTTCACAATTAGTTCTTCCATCCATGCATTGTAATATAAGAAAATAACCATTAGAAAATACATCTACTGTCATTAGCAAACAGCCTTATACTGTGAACAAATGGTTAGTCTCTATGGAAAGGCCTGTCTGATTTGTTGCTTTTATGAGTAATATGACACTAAACATCACACATTAGTTATTCATGAGTTCAATGACGCTCTAACATTTATTTTTAACTAGATGTAAGATTTATGTCCGCCTTACACAAAATTAGACTAAACTCCAACATAATAACTACTTTATTTTAATGGTGCTGGTTAATGTTGCTTGATGCCCATTATAAGGCTGAGAATAATTAAAAAATCATTATAGAATTAACAAAGTGTTTAAATAATGTTCCTATACCCAAACAAAAACGTTAATACAACATTCCTAGAACTTTTAAAATAACATTTTTAACATTTACTTAATGGAAATCTTAGGGAAACGTTCTTGCAACCTAAAATTGTTAGCTGTGGACTCTGTGGACACAATTGTTAGCTGTGTTTTGCACAAAGGCTACATATCTGCTACAGTCTGTTTAAACAGAGATGCTTTGACTCATATAACATTGTTTCTCTACAGATGGTGGACTCTAACATTCATACATTATAACACAAAGATGAGTGGCTACAGTTCCTAACATCTATGGTATAAGACAAGCTATTTCAGTTCAGCGATTCCCCTGAGATACCAAACTCTGGTGGTCAGCATGTTGACCGTTCTTGGTTGCTGCACCCCTGGGAGCCTCATGAAAGATAAATAGCTTGATTTTTACTAACCTAGGCAGCATTCTTCCAAGTTTTTGATACTGATATTTGCTTTGATACAACAAATTCAGAGCTAATTTCCAGTTAACAGGGAATGTTCTGGGAACATTGGCTAACGTTTTCTAAAAGTTTTTTCAAAGTTATCAAAAACGTTCTTGCAGTAACGTTGGCAGAACTTTTTTTTAGTTATATATCATATATATCAAAAACTCTTTGTATTCTAAGCAAAAGTGTTTTATGAGATTTTTGCGGCAGCCACAGACCACGAGCTTCACTCGGTCAACCATCTGCTGTTATAAATCTGCAGATTTGGCCAAGCCGAGCAAATATCTGTCATGTGCCCTCACGCCACACTGAGGTGTTATCCTCGATAAACGAGGCTGCGCTTCGGCTGAATGGGACGGTAAACACCGATCTGCTCTAGGAAACGTTTGGTGTTCGAATATTAACTCGTATTGAAACGGACAGGTGCATCTGGAAGTTGGACGAGGAGCTTCAGTGCTGGGAACAGCAAACCTAAAATAAGGCTACAATTATCTTACCAGACCCTGGAGGAATGTGTCGTACACTGAAGGTATTAACAAAGGAGCAAAACGATTAAAACATTCGGGTCTCGTCTCAGGATAGACACGTCGCTTTCTGCGCACTGTGTTGTAGGACGTTGCGCATAAGTGAGGAATTTCGAAACGAGATGGACAAAGACATGGAGTGTTATGGACCGCTGCCTTACACATAATATAAGGGAAGGAAAGCGGGTGAGTTCCGCTTTTCTGACAGTTTATGTACGTAACCTATAAAATTATATTCTATATTAAAACATTTTGTTCGGAGTCTTTTACTCAAGTTACTAATTTTGTGATGGTCGTCATATTTAGACTTCTTAGTCAAAGCTAATATCCAATATTTCAGTGAGATGTTAAGAAAGTTTGTCTCATATATTTATTATTATTATTATTATTATTATTATTAGCTCTAGTTGTTTATCTTTTTTTTGCCTGTTGTTGTAGTATTGAAACAGCTTATTTTTTTTCTTTTTGTATAAACGACGACTTTTAAAACACGTCGTTCATATTTTCAGCAAGTGCGTAAAGCTGCCAAGTGATCGATCACGTCAAATTAAAACGACAATCTAAAAATGGAAGCGCATTGTTGTTATTATAGCTTCATCTGTTACTTCTCTCAGTTTGTTAAAGCTCATTGACCGTCTTTCAAGCGGCAGTGATCAATCTGCGCTAATGAGAATTCAAACAGCGTCTGATGTGCAGCGTGGCAAATTGCGCTCGCTCGCGCGCGTGAGTAAGCGCTATAGGAGCGCGAGTTTTGGGGCTGTTCCAGACCAGCACTTTAATCAGACGGGTTGTAATGAACAACAAGGCTTGATTTATTACAGGTTGGTGGTAAAAGCACTTACTTGATCACTGATTTTGTATTGCATGGTCATTCTCATCATGCCCTCGTATGTGTGGTGTGATTTATGAGCTACACTAGTGCCACAGTGTCATTTTGTACCAGGGATAAAATCACTGTTCGGGTGCAAATGTTCAGTTGTAATCAGTTTTGCCTTTGAATAAACTAGACTGAGATTTGACTTTAAGCCGTTCTCGCATTGTAAACAACATCCTGGCTCTTTGTGTAATCCCGCTGCCCTTAAACAGACCTATTTAGGGCTGAAAAACACTAAACTATCCAGGGCACCACATGGCCCTGCTAATGGGTGCCCTGTAATATAGCACACAAACTGACGCAAAGGGTGGCAGCGTCTCACAGGCAATGATTTCCCCAAAGATCAGACCCATCTTTTAACTAAGCAAGAGATGCAATCTGTGATACCCTTAAATGATGAATCACAGTCCATAGTCTTCTATTGCATACATGGGTGTAGTGTATTCTGTGTATTTCATAAATAACTAATGTTCACTTTTGAAACCTCCACAAATATACTTAAATCTGGTCAATAGATTGTATGACTCACAGCTGATGCCCAACATCTATTCCAGGGCATGTTGCTGTAGGGTTTGTGGCTCAACTGTCAGGTGCTAGCCAAGGTCATTGGTTTGAATCCCAGAGAACATACAAACTGATAAAACGTACAGCTGTAATGTACTTTGTGTTAAATCATTTGCCATCTGAATCTGTGCTTTTGCTAACAAATTAACTCCATTCCACTAGCATAGCTATTAAACTGCAGATGTTTTTGGTGTTTATTTAGGGTTATACAATGTAAATGCAAATATTTGCGTGTTCATCATCCTTGACTGTACAAGACCTCAAATTAACAATGCACCTGAGCACATGTGCAATGACCCAAATTCATAAATGTATTCAGTTTAGCCTGCGGTGGGTCCTTGGAAAGTTACTGTTAAAGTTACAATATTAAATTTAAAAACACTCATGTGTACCATAGGATCACAGTCAACATTAACATCTTTGTTTGTCCTGGAAACAGCATTCGTGTCGAACAACATTGTCCAGAACTCAAGTCCCAACCATAATCTAACCTTCAAATCAGTGAGAAAAGGATAGGCTGATAAAAATGATGTAGAAAACCCTAACACAGTACACAGCCTAACCACAACATGAACCCTAAACCTAATCCTAAAATCTGATTGGTTGATAGAATTCTGTTCCAGGACCAACAAGAATGTTAATCCAGGAACATGTCCTACCTTGGAAAATCAAGGTGTCCTTATCTAGATGTGTGTATATATCCTAAAAATATATAATGTATAGCATGATTCGTCTATTCCCAAACACACTTTTCTTTTGCATCACTTTCTCTGCAGTGCATACAGTACACAATGTACGTACAGTGACAAAAGTGAGGAGCACAAAGCTGAATTATCATAATCTGTCCTTCAGACTGTTGTGATCTAAACCCTCATGTGACCTCAGCTGCTCCACATAATCATGAGAAACAGAGAAGCGTGAACAGTCCTATTTGCCAAGCAAAGTATACAGTATACAGTATTTACAGTATACAGTAAAGTATATAAAATTATGAACAAATCTATACACACTCAATTCAATTCACATTTGTTTGATGTGCTTTTTACAATACATATCATATCAAAGCTGCTTTACAGGAAATGAAAGTTGTATGTTGTCAGAGAGGTGTTTTATTGGAAGTGATTTTAGACACATGTGCCTAAAGCTTTACGAGCGGCAACAAGAAACTGTTCAGTCTGAGCACATTCAATTTGTATTCTGACAAAGCTTCAAATTCTCTGGAAGGGCTTTAAAAGTGGTTAATGGAACTGAGAGTACTTGAATTTTACTGGTAACTCAAAACATTGTCAAACTGAGTGCACCTTTAATTTTTGAATGTACACTGAATTTTGTATCAAATGTACTTTTTACTTCCAGTTGTGCTCTATTAGCAAAATTATATAATGGGAGTTTGAGAATTCCACTTGCATGGAAGTCTGTGGGGCTTTCTGTAAACTTACAATTTCAAACTTTCTTATAGAAAGGCAGTTCAAACTTCATTTTTAGCTCAATTTGAATAAAACTATTTCCTTTCTACCACAGGTGCCCACACACAACTACACAAAAACTAGGCAAAAAAGCCAAATTTTTAAAACCCAGCCTCACAAAACATACACATACATATTACAGCCCGGAGTGCATACTGATGTTTACAACAGAAACCATGTTTGTTACAAGCCTGAAGCCGCCTCTGTCAGGCTAGGCCTCTTTATCTTCCTCTCACAGTCTTCTAGACCACAGCAGCAAAATCAGTCACACATCAACAGAGGTTAAGACTATAAATGCTGGTATTATATGCTACACATACAGGCACAAAGAAGATGTATTTCAACAGCAAAGGCTGAAGATTAGAGAAGGATGAAGAGAAACGTCTGTGCTTAAGTGGTTGTAAACTCACTGCGGACTTCAAATAAAAAACGAATTAAGCTAAGAAACCAAAGCATCTATTATTTTTGCATGCAAGTGTGTACTTCACTTTTTAACTAGTTCCTTCTTAAAAAATTCTCTCAGACATTCTCTCAAGCACTTTGTTTATTGTTCTGTTCCCTTGGCAGGCCCGAAGGGAACAAACACAGTTCCCCATGTCCCACAGATCTGTCATCTTTCCCTTTGCTAAACAACACCTGTTTTAAAAAGCTTTTAAAATTCATTCGCATGGCTGCGTTTTATGATGGGTTTGGAAGCAGAACTTGGTGGCAAGAGCCCAAGAGAACTTTGTTGCAATTGTTACAGTGTAGAACTGATCTGAGGAATTCTAATTGGGGAATGCAGAGCAGCTCTGTGTAGTTGTCACCATGGCAGGATGAAAATAGCACAGGAGGGAGAATTCCAAAGACAGGTGAAGTCAGCCGGGTACATTCCTTGTCTGCACGCAGGGGTCAAAGGTCAGGTTGGCTATGCAGGTCACAGACCTCATGCGATGTCACTGAAGGAGGCCAAAACTTTACACACTGTTAGTGTAAGAAAAGCAATAAAGGGCAAAAATAAATGTGTGTGTGTGTTAAGAAGCCAATTTTATGGTTGCAATTTTGTATAATGTAAGGCGTAACATTAATAAATATATTCTAAAAGCTTGGGGCTCTTATGTGTCTTCTGGACATGTCTTTCCTCTGACCTTTTCACACTAGAATACACACACAGTTGAAGCTCAATAATGCTTTTTTCACTGTTATGAATGCTTGTGCTCGTCTCGGGCTAGAATGAGTCAAGTGTAAATTGGAGTCAATCTACAGAGGTTTTAAGTGTTTTGAGTTCCTGATGCAATCGGGGAACAGCGACAGCATGTCTGTGTAGCAGAGGAAGAGCTTTGATTCTGGCAGACCTCCATGTTACTTACTGCAATCTAATGAGGACTGTCCCACCCTGATGGGTTTTGACGGTTGATGTGAAAGTATGAAAGCGAGGCCCAAATAAGAATGGAGTATGTATGTGCGTTTGAGTGTTCAGCGTAATGAGGGTACCGTAACTGATGACATTGCATCAGATTGTCAAGGACACAGTCAGTGTTTGGCAGAGTGTTTGTTTGTCAGATAAGAGCATTGGCAAAGCTGAGACATCTTGTGATGAGACATCTTCTAACTATATGTAGAGGTTAGG
>JAZGTK010009695.1:0-17036 GCA_036877625.1 Ambastaia sidthimunki | reverse complement strand
CTGAGCGGGTGGAAGTGACTGGGGTTACTTGCTTTTTCACCTCCACCACTCTCATGTCCTCCAGGCCACCCACTACAGCTTCAGTGATGAATAAAACAACAGAAGCGGGTTTGTCGCATTTGTGCTGATTCTGTGTGTTTTAAGCGAAGCTGCTGAGGATGAGCGCGCTCACAGTAACACGTAGCGCCTCACCTCGCGGCATACGTACTCGCGCAGAGGTCAAAAAAGGAGGGAAAGGTCAAACAGCTCTCGAATACTTTGCTTCATTGAAAAGCGCCCATGCCGTACCATTAATGGACTAGATAAGGCAGGTTACCCAAGCTGTAGCCAGAGGAAAGCAAAGTCTCTGGGGTAGCAAATGCTGGTATACCTTTAAAGTCTGATCCCATTCTCTGGTTCATTTCTACTCATGGCTGATGGGTTGGTGATGATGGATTATGGGGCTGGGCACATTGTGTTAGATCTTGCATATCTTCAGCCAAGCTTGTCAGGAGCTGACCAACCTGCTTTTAAATTAATCCATCCTCTCTCTCTCGCTCTCTTCCACTTTCATTCCCTGACACAGAGGAGCAAAAAGAGGGAGACTGTGTCTCCTCATGCAGAATTTTTCACTGAATTACATCAGTGTCAAGCAGGCGAACACTTCCAGATAATTTACCTTTCAGACTGGATGGATTTGCATTATAAATAAGGGAATCTTGCCAGTCTGTAATGCTACCTTATTCAAAATAGCCTGAAGAACTGTTCAAAATGCCTTACCGAACACAGACTCCTACTTAAAGTGTCAGGATCTTTGTTTATCATCTGGCTAAGTCGTGTAAACGTCTGGCTAGCCATTGGAAAATGTCACAACAAGTTAAATGCACTTTCTTAGTGAAAGCTTGTGTTTAGCAAATCCATTTGAAAACAACTGAGTTTGTCTTGGTTAACAGAGTATGTCAGAGTTGAGGCTGTAACTTTTTACTTTTAGTATTTTTAAACTAATTGCTCTCAGAAACTTTTCATTCTTAATCTGCTTTACAGATTTTATTGAATAAACACAAGCTGAAAATCTCATGTCCCTCATTCTTCCATTATTGAAAGCGGCAAAGATATTCACATTTAAAATGTAGTGTCATTCTGTTTTGAATACATGAACAAAACATACTAATGACTCATAATTCAGGTGAGGAATTATCCAGCCCGGGGGTCTAAAAATACCACCCCATGGGGAAAATTTCCCACAGCCCCTGAGGTGTTTGCCCTTTAATGGTTTTTGTAACAGACAATGGAAAATAGAAAGAGTATGTGGACACAATTTCTGAGAAACATTTAAAAACAGATACTCCTTGCAGATACTCCTAGTCCTAAAAACTAATTTAACTCACATCTATATTTGAAATTAACAGGACAAAATACACTGATCTTTATGTGAAAACACTCATATATTTATTCCTTTATATTCAATACAATACATGACAATACTATGTCTTTTTTTACTTGGTAATATATATGAGGTATTTTTATATTCTTTTTGAAGATTATACATTTTTTAAAGTTAAAATTCAACCTCCAAACCAATGTTCACTTTCTAACTTTGTGTTCGGCCTGTGATTATCCTGTAGGTCTCTTCACATTGTAATACTGTAGCTTAATGTTTATATTTATTTATATTAATAACCAGAATTGTCTGGCCTGGGAGCAGCTGTTACAGTGACATGCTTGACAGACAGACAGACAGTTTCTATGTTTGAAAACTGACTTGACACAGCTTGTCCAGTCACTTTAAAAATAAACCATTTATCTGAATTGTTTTAATTTATATTTCTTGTATTATTTTATATATGTTTTTATGTTTTATCGTATGTGTCATACATAATACAAAATATGAAATAATAGCTTTGGTTCTTATATATGTAAATAACTAGTTTATGATATTTTTGGTCTTTTAATGTTTCCTGCCTGATCAGCCAGTGTTAAATTGCAGTTCTCAAGGAAAACAATCACAGGCATCATTAGTCTACTAAACATACAGAGTAGCATCAACCTGTTAAAATTCACCCACTTGTACTTGTTAAACTGGCCTGAAATGATGAACACCGTTGCCTAGTGACCACCAGGTAATCTGAGTTTGAGGCTCCTGCTCTAACTCCTTTTTCTCAAGAGTTTTACCCGTAACCAGTTTTCTTATTGGCACAAACACAGTTAGCAGCTGGCAACCGGCGTATCAATCCTCAAGCTGTACAGAGAGGTGAAAATAATTCTTCTCCTGCCCCACTTTCCTCAAGACTTTTCCTCACGTTACTCCACGTCACTCTGTCTGGTGAAAGAAGTGACTCATTGTTGGACTGTCACTGTCTTAATGATGTCAGAGGGTCCGTCACTAACAGAAGTCACGGCGTCACATGGGCACCTGTCTGAAAACTCAGCAGCCGGATCTGAGCCGGGTTTGATTAAATGTCAGAAGCGAAAGGAAAGGTGCAGGACAGCAACGCAGGATGGAAATTGCTTTCGAGGGTCATGGGAGGCTGGAGGCCCGATGCATTAATGATGAAGGGAAATTAATTTACATTGTTATAATGAAAGTGTGGATGAATCGGTGAGGGAGGCATATGGCAGTTTTTTGCCACAGAAATGCTGTCTTTAGGAAATTTTTTTCAAATCATTCTGAAAAATAAGAGGCTAATGCGCTGCAGGTGTCACAGAGCACAACAGGGAAAACTCATGCTGATATTTTTCTTTCAAAGCCCTTTAATATGGCCGATATGCTCTCACTTGAATGTGAATAGACTCATGGTGTAAAGCAGAATACATAATGGTCTTAACCACCTGTCAGACAACCCCCAGCTCATTGTATTGTAACAACTGTTTTGTAAGACTCCCATATACACAAATTAACAATGACTATAGTGCGGTTTGTGCTCATGTTACACTCAATTAACTGACAATGACTTCTACTGAATGTAAAGCACTTACTGTTTCCACCAATGAAGAGGAGATTTAAATATTGGGTTATGCTGTACAAGATGCACTGTTGAAATAATCAGCTCAGACCAGCATGAAATTCATGTGTTTATTGCTGTTTAGGTGCTTGTGTAACTGCTGTTCAACAGCAAAAATGTTTTGGGATGACATTTTTGTCAGCACTGGTAATCGAATCCACAACGTTTGCAATGCTAACACAATGCTTTACGATTTGAGCTTTAAGAACAGTTGAGTACAGGTCATTTACTTGACTGATTTTCAGGCATAAACTTCATTGATACATTATTCAATTAAGGCTAATAAAACGAGAACAAGGGACATAAAATCTGTTTTTTTGTAAATTGCTTTATCACTTCCAAATTCACAAACTCGCATGCCCTATGCTGCCCCAATGTGGCAGTGTGATAAATCACAGGAAATTGGTGTGAAATGTCAGAGGTCATTAGGTCTGATCCTCTTCTATTCTTTATCAGTGAGTGTGACAGACTTCTAGCTGAAAGGGATATGTGTGATATTTCCTGCACAACCTGAGTCAAGCTAGTGGAAGCTCCTGGTTAAGCTAGTTAAACAGCCTGTACACCAGCACCATTACACCAGCATCCCATGCTGGAGATCAGTGCCTAAAACACACCTTACAGTATTTATGCTGGTCTCTTCATCAGTGCTGTCATTGGGGCTTTGTTAAAAAAATAACCGCAAACAACCATAGCAGGTTGCCAGTTGCTCATGACAGTTTAATTAAATTTCACCCACGGACCAATAAATGCAGGCACAGGCTTGAGGGTGGACCACCATACATCCTCAAACAAAAGCCAGAACAGCAGTTTGTTTGCATGCTGGCAGACGACGAAGAGGCCAAACGACTGCAACACAAAAATTGAGAGTTATTAATGGCTGACAGTGCGTGGCGGGCCACTGCCAGTATGATAAACAGTACTCAGTGTTGCTGTTATTATATCAGGCCATTACTGTTCTCAGTGGTCTGCAAAACTCTTTAATTCACCTTGTCTCAGAGGTGTCACCATAAACCGGCCATCCATTTTAGAGACGCGCCCCCCCCGTGGTCATAAATCTGAGCCTAAGATTCAGAAACACTCATGCCATCACAAGACTAATACATCATCATCAGGCCGCGCCAACAACCAAGTTGCCTTCATCATCACCGGGGGCCACACGGGGATCAGGGATGTATGTACTGTATCTGTGTGTACTTTATTCTGACTGCCATACTGAACAATATCAAATAATTCATAATAATAATTAATTCACTGTATAATTGACCAAACAATTACAATTCTGTCATCATTTACTCACCTGGATGTTGTTCTACACCTGCATGACTGTCTTTCTTCCATCAAACACAAAAGAACTTCTGTAAAAATTCACCTTGTGTCTCAAACAAAGATAACTGGGCTTGGAACAACATGAGTGTGAGTAAATTGTCATCATTCCTACTTTTATACAAACTACTTCTTTAAAGGAGTTTTCATAGAGTAATAATGTTAGTTCTAATGTCTTCCCTTGGTCCCCACCCCCAATTCAGACTCCCATACACACTTATCAACTGCTGTATATTGCTTAGAAATAACATTTTATCCATTGTAGTAAGAAAGACTCACCAAAGAGTTTCCAGATAGAAATGTGATAGCAAATGCAACATATGTCTCAGCTCCATTACACTGCCAGCCTGCTTAAAATGATTGTACGACAGGATGAACCACAGAGACTTTATACCCAGCTGTGGTCCTCTCAGACTGTGACAGGCCTGACAGTGTGTTCCAATATAGAGCCTCTGGCTGCTCTGAATGACATGTAGGAGGAAAAAGTCAGTTTGTTTTCCTCAGGCTGAGGCAGTTCACTGAGAAAACACACTGTTAAATCTGCTTAAGGCTAATTATACAAGCTCTTCTTCCAATGAATGTGACATTGTTTGAAAAGATCAGTGCGTCTTCGTCATTAGTGTGACAGAATTACACTGGCATTGTTTCATTCTCGATCATTTTTAATATCTATTTATTCTGACAGAAAAACTTACAAATACAGATGCATTGTTAATGTTCTATGCCCCCAATTGGAAATTAACAAACAATAAAAAAATGAATTACTAATTACATTATCAGTTGACTAGCAAGTCAAATAAGACTTATTTAAAGGTGGTGTAATTATTTAAACAAAACCAAACTTCCATGATAATAATATTAAGATTTTATTTATAATGTGCCTTTTAACATCCAACATATACACACATAATTCATCTTACATTTTAACTATAGCAGTGCAGTTAACATTAGGTTGTGGTCAATTAGATACAATAAACAAATGTTAGCTAAATTAGCTACAGTAGCTGTATAGGATACTAACATGAGGGCAAATCACCAAACCTATTTGTAGGCCAGAGTTTCACAAACTTTAAAATGGTGTACCCATCTAAACAATAAACATCTTTTGATGTGCCCTCTTTTTCCATACATATGTAAACTACATACAAACAACACAAAGTTTATTATAACAAAACAGCAGTATATTGTACAATACTAAATGTAGTATAGTGACAACAGAGTCCTACAACACATTTAACTTCACAAACAAACACAATAATAGAAGGTTATTTCACAAAATAATAGAAAATTGAATTAAAGCTGCTTATGAGGGTGTCCAGTTTGAGAGTCGAGTCTTAAATCGTCTTATACAGACACAGTCAATACAGTCAGTAAACGAATCACAAAAAAAATCGGGTTTATTTTTAGAGACACGTGAAGAAACGTCTCCACTGGCGCGTTTTAATGTGCCAATGTTAATATAAATTAGCAAGCGTTTTTAATTCATTTTTTAACAAGATGAACGCAACGCTCACAAAGTGGACTATGGGAACGACAGTGAACGCATATTACATTAAAGCCATAGCGCTATATAAGCAACAGTGTTTCTTCCGCTGAAACATACGTTAAAAGTCTCTCGTTCCAGAAATCGTCGAGTGTGCTTAAACTGATTTGTTTTGAAGACGATACGGATACATTTTTCCCGATACATTTTTTAGGAAAAACTGGAAAAACGCTAATCTCATAAAGTAAGGTAAGAAGTTTGTCGCTGCTGATAGTAAATATTATTCAGTTATGAATTGACTGTACGATTTTGTGATTGTTGGTTAGATAGTTAAGTTGGGTTTAGGCGTAAACTTTGCAAACTTTCTTGGTGATTACAAACTGTAGATTTGTTTGCTATTCATACAGAAGCCTTGATTTACTGTTTACATGTGGATCTTATGAGCTGGATCGTTTTGCAGATTAAATACATACAGTGTGATCGTTGTATTCTCATTCAAATAACCGAATAATAATTATGGACAGCAAGAGACAAAATCTTTACCGATTGAATGATGACTGAATTGTTCGTGACTTTAATAGCTATAATGAAGGCAACCATGTATAATTTACCTCAAATGTTGAAAATAAATTTAATAAATTTAAATTTAATGCCCAAAGAGTTATTTAAGTTTTATTATTTTACGATAAAGTTTGTACCAGTCACAGAATATGCTTTTGGGTTAATGTTAAAATAGTTTTATTTTCTGTAATTTGATTATGCATTTATCAATTTTGTTGTCAACGTGTTGAGTCGCCACGCCCCTTCTGGTGTGGACATAATGCTTATCGATGAAAAATTGACGCGTCGCGTTTAGTTACGACGCTATGTGACGCACTGGTTGCAGTAATTTTTGTGCGTGTACTGTAATACAGTATTCCTGTTTTTGCTGATTTAATGATACGATTTGCTGTGTATTAGAGAATATGTAATCTTTTTTCGAGTCAAGTGCACCTGTCATTTCTAGAGAAATTATCAAGAGTCCCGCCCCCTTGTTAGAGCTATCCAATCACAGTTTTGAATTTTGGGGCAAAGCCTGGGGTGGCCAATCAGATTTAGGCCACTTATTGTGTGCGCCTTTGTTACTAGCTGTATGAAATAATGTTATAGTATGAACATTTATAGTATGATTATATAGTATAGGATTATAGTATGAACAGAATTATGTCAGAATTAAGCCAGACTCCATGCTGATTCATTGCTCTTTGATTTACTTGAAGTTGCTTTTTTTAATCGCTACTCAATTGTTCAAGAGCTGCAGTGACTCTGTCTGTTTAGAGCTGCAGTCCAGCAGCTTGTAAATCAGTTTTCTCAACTGCGCTCTCATACTTGCTCACACTTACACTCTCTCACTCACTCATCTGAAGAAGCGAAGCCCCTATGGGATGATGAGTGGGACTGATTAAGACTGGAAGAATTTGATTCCCGTTGCTTTATTCCTCTTGAGACTGGCTGCAGGATAATAATCTGACCAGTGTTGCTTGTAAGAACATGCCACTGGCTCTCGAACACTTCATTGTGGAATACGTTTTGTTCTCAATCATGCCACCTAAGTACTTTAAGTCCTTGTTGCAGTCTGAACAAGTGTCTGTGTCCTTGCAACAAGAAAACATATTTCTCTCTCTCATCCTGGGCCTGATCAAGGCTTAAAGATTGTGTGACGAATTCACAGTTACACAATTACGCCATTTTGGTATGCTGTATTTAAGCACAAAGCATTTAAATAAGCATGTCTTCTTTATTTACTATAGCCACCAGCAATCTAGTTTAACCGGCTGGGATAGCACTGAAAAAAACCCTAACTGCAGGTATTTAAAATCAATGGCGTGTTTTCTTAGGGCTAACATGTCTTCTTTCTAGTAAGATATGCTTGTTAGATGTGTCTTATTTATAAAACTTGCGCAATTGCGCAATTAATGCATCGCTATAATCGAAATTTTGCTCTGAACTACAAACAATCAGGATCTATGTTCTGCAGATCTGCACTGTTAATAAAATAAACCTATTGCATAATTGTTTTGCAAATCAGGCTCTAAAACGCAGACAGCACATGCAAACAAATAAAGCTTAGTGACCTCTGGGCCCCCTTCCAACTGGCTTTCCTCATTATTGACATGCGAGTTCAAAAGTTGCAGCACACTCGTTATCCATCTAACTGATGTCTGAATAATAAATAGCTTTATTTAAGGTGGCAAAACAAAGGCAAAAGATGCACACAGACTGGAGAATATTTCTCTACAGCATTCCCCACTGCTACAGATGAGATTTGCAGATTTAGGGAAGTTTCTACCTTGAGTTTTGTTTCTATGGCAACTATTCTGTCCTCAGATAAAAGACCCATTATGATGTTTTGCAAAGGATTGGAGACAAGCGAGTGTTTTATTTTCAGATTTGTCATGTTAAAGGTCTGACAGTTTTTACAGAGCCCTGCAGGTAGTGTCTTGACCTGGTCTGTTCACAACTGACCATAGACTCTAATATGATATAGGTCTGCTGAATGTTTGCTGTGAGCCACACACAGAGAGCACCATTTGTCCCTACAAAAGACACCTACTGTGCAAATACTTGACTGCTGCCAGCTTATTATATACCACTAAGGGGTGGCATTTTTATGCAACTTTCATATATACAGGTGAACAGGATTCAATTTCCTTGTACATAATTATACAATAATACATTTTTTGAGGCTTTGAAATACGTTTTTTGTTATATCCGGATCCTTCAGAGACCTGTGTTGCTAAATAAAGTTGTTTATAGGAACATTTACATTCTGGCTGTACTTGTATAAATCCGATGTGCAAACTGCAAATATGTAGAGAACATGTTTGTTTGTGTATATGTACATGCATATATGTACAATTTACATATAACTGTGTTGGCAGTTCACACACAAACACCTAATTACTTTTAAAGCCTACGTATAACCTTTCACATGTTATTAATGTAATAAATTCTATTTTTGATGCCAGACATTTGATCTTGGCTGCTATACATTTTGTTGTATATGTTAATGTTGTATATGATAATGTTGTTTGTGTCGAGGTTGATTGTTTTCTAGCTTCTTTTGTTTCTATTTTGTACAAATGTAACATTTTTATTTTATTTGTTTAAATTCTAAGTTCTGCAATAAATTACTGTATTATGTTTGCTAGATGGCTTGTTGGGTAGTTCTAAAACAGTATCAATGAAAAGTAGATGAAATTGAGGTAAAATTTCTAATTTAATTTCATTGTCTTTTATTATGACAACCATATGAGCAGTCATTACAACAGAACTGTTGTGAGTACACAGCACACTGACCAATCTTAACAAATAATCTTTTTCAGGGGCCATTTTTGATGAATCTGCCAAGAAGGATGATGAGGTGTTCCGCCTGGCGGTGGCAGATCTCAACCTCAACAACGAGATCCTGGAGACAGAGAAGATCACCGTCTCCGTGGAGTTTGTAGATGGCAACAACCCGTTCCAGGCGGTGCAGGAAGGTATGTCATTGGAATATGTCAATAAGAGACAAAACAGAGCCATGTATATTTCATACAGGAAGCAGTTGTAGTAGAATGCAGACTGGATGGATGGTGGGATGGTTGGATGGATGGATGATAGATTGATATATTTTGATGCTTTATATACACAAGTACATGATCCAATTGAAGTGGTGTGGACTAAATGTTGTAAATGGAGTTTTGTAAAGCATTTGTTGAGAAAAACAGTTGTAGGCAGCAGAGTCAAAACAAGTCAACGTTTTTCCTGCTCATGCACACAGCAGAAGAATTGTAGAGGCTTATGGCAGTAGGCAGAAATGACCTTCAGTGGTACCCTCTGTTACACCGTGGATGGATCACCCTGTTGCTGAATGCACTCTTCATTTCAGGAGACATGCCTTGGAGAGGCTGGGAGACATTGTACGTGATGCTCATTAATTTGGACACTCTTACCCTCTGAGCCAATACCTCAAAGTCGAATGGTGTTATAGGACAAAAGACGTGAACACACGGTATAGCCTGCATTTATTTACTTGCAGTTAAAATTGATGTAAATGGCTTGGTTGAACCTTTAAAGTATTTATTTACAGTGGATTCCTCAGTTCATAAATTTAACTTTTAAATTTCTGAATTATTTAACTCCAAGGGTAAGAATAAGCCAATTTAGCTGCCTTTTTTAATCATTAGACTAAAATATTGCCCCAGTCTACTGTTTCATGTGCTTGCACGGCCTGATATTATGCAATTGTCTGATCCCAACACTTTTATAGCTTCAGATTTTGAGGTCAGCATTTTCTCAGCCTCTAATATTTGATTTAAGATCAGTGAAATGATCTTGTAAAGCCACAATGCTGTGGTTTCCTGAAATTAGTGCTGTTTTTTCTTGGAGCAGAGCCATTTTCTGTTATCCTGCAAGGAAACGGTCAGATACAAAGCACTTGGAACGCTGCCATTTATGGATCAGCAAGTTTCACTGTGAGTTCGGTTAACTCGCACTTATTCTCACTTTAGCATCTTTTTTTGTATTTTCTATCTATTCTCACACAAGAAAGTGTTGTAGGTGTGTTCTTTTTGCGCCCCAAGACTTTAAAAAAGTTCTTATCTGATACCAGCCACTTAGGTAGGTCTCATTTTTTGAAAAATTGGTTGTGCCTGGGCGCGCTCAAAATAACATACGCTCCCGAAAAATATAAGCCAAAAAATATAAATGCAGGTTTATAGTGGAAACAAAAACGTTACAGATGTTATTTTGAATGTTCTAGAAATGTTCAGTGCATGACGTTTTTAGATGTTGTATTCATTTTATTGCTTGGATGAAAGACATTATTGAAACATTTACTTTTTTAACTTTTTAAACCTTCCGCCAACTATATAGGAATAACTTTTGATATGATACATATCGTTAAAAAAGTTCTGCTAACGTTACTGCAAGAACATTTTGAGAACTTTTAGAGAATGTTAGCCAATGTTTTGAGAACGTTACCTGTTTGCTGGGTTTATCAATAAATGGCAATACCAATAAGTGAGGACATGTTGGACAGGTTTTAAATCAACACAAAATATCAGGAATGGAAACCAGACAAAAATGTTAAAATGTTGTGAAGCTTTGCAATCTAGACAACTGAATTGACTCTTTAAATGCCCTTGACTATATAGTGCACCTATATAGTGCTGTGATCAATAGAAAATGTACACAACCATATTTAAGTCTTGCTTTCCTGTGAGCGGAAATAGTGTTAGCTTGTATGAATGGCACATTCTGTATTGAGCCTCATTGGCACAGAAGGAAGACTTGTTTAAATGACAATGAGATAATGTGCATGCTATGGTAACGCAAACAACACTTGATTATGATGCAGATGGTTAGTGAATGAAAAGTGACTGATTACTGCATGTTATAGTGTCACTGTTTAGAGACGTTTTTCGGCATGATCCATGTTACCTACCAAGTTTTGAAAGCATAATTCTGGCTATGGATTTTATAGTTTGTGAATTTTTATCTTTATTTGTATTACATACGGATTTCTTTTTCATGTTTGCATACACAAAAATAACGCACACACACAGACACGCACACAGACACGCACACAGACACGCACACAGACACGCACACAGACACGCACACAGACACGCACACAGAGACAGATATGACATCACAGTACGTTGCTTGAATCATGTTCATTAGGTAACATTTGTTAAGATGCCAATGTAAACACGTTTGACTCATTTTTCTATTGAAGTGCGTAATTTCTGCGTCATTAGCATCACCAACTGAAATTGCAAAACAAAATGACTATAATGGAATAGGTTTCCCAAACACTCCATCCATCTGCTATTGGTCAGTAGAACAGATAGTTCCGCCTCCAAATTCAAGCCATTGGATGACCTTGTGCTGCAGGGTTGGGCTGGTGGGCATGCTAACAATTGCAAACAAACCAATTTTTTTAAATGCTGCCGTTTAGAGCCAAAGTGTTTATACTTTATGAGTAAATAAACTTTCAAAAGTCTTGCTTGTTTTCGAACATTTAGCTGGTAAAATCTCTCATCTCTGATACTGATACCAGGTGTGGAGCATCTCAGCATCCCTTGAGTGTGGAAATTCAGCTACAGTCTGCTACTATCCTTTTAGCCGTGTGTCTTTGAGGTAAAGGGGAACCTGAGACATGTTGTGGTTGACCCCTCTTATCTAATGGAGATACCTGCATTGGCTAACTACACTCTTTGCTCTTGAGGGGTTTGCTACGTACCTTTTTCTCACCCACATAAAAGCTCATCTGCTGTGTTTATATGCTTTTCTCCCTTCATCTTTTGTTTGAGATCCTCAGTGAGTCTAATTACAGGTGCACATGTGTTATGGTTCAGCATGAACGAGGACGATTTTGCCTTTTATGGATTTATGATTCTGGACCTTGTTATGTATACATCATTTGTTTAAACATCTGTTTATCTCTTCAAAATCAGTTTCCTGTTACGTGATTAGAGGCTTTTTTCTTAATGAAAAGCATTCGGAAAAGCTTGTGTCTCATGTACAATCTGTTCTACTCTGGGACTTTTTAAAAATAAAACCAACTTTTCTTGAAGGATATGCCCAAGATTTGACAGATTTAATAGACTCAATAATATGCGGATTTAGCTCATAGAGCATCTGTTTTTATGGCACTAATATTTATTAAAATGCAAATGAAATGCTTTGAATGTATTACATTTGAATCAGAATGCTAAGATTGTGTATTAATGGAGATTTGCTCCTCGACTGAATTGTGGCGGTCTTATATTATCAAAGATATATAACATGGAAAATGATTAATAGTGTGGCTGTTAAAATAGCAAGTAGCCAATCAGAATAGCCAAAATAGCCAATTAGATGAACACTTTTCAGATTCAGAAAGTCTTTTCCAGTTATGGGTGCAGTATAAATCAGATTCGAATGAATCAGCGAATGAACTGCATGAGGTGAGACTGCATGAGCCCTAAAAAATTAACTTATGTTTTAAGTTTGTGTCTGAGTGACTTGTTTGTTTGGAGAAAAGGGTGTAAAGACAGTGATTTAAGCATCAAATACTATTATTTTAGACACAATTCCAATTAGCCCATCTCACTGCTTCTTGCATCTCTACATTTGTGAGTAATGCGGCTGTGCATAACTGAATAGCAGATACATTTCTGTCTTCCAATCATCAGGACTTCCCTGTCAGGGCCCCTCGTGCCCTGAGGGGGAAAACAGATTCACAAAGGGATGCCAACAGTTTTTTGTAATGAGAGTCAGTTTATTTTGCACAGATGTCTTTGCAACTCCTTCTGGTCAGATTGGACTTTGTGTTTTCAGTTCCTTGCAGTGTCTCTGTGTGTGTGTGTGTGTGTGTGTGAGCGCACATGTGAAGTGCTTTGTTCTGCTAGCTTTCTGGATGCTGCGGGTTTCTTACCCATCAGCGGCTTCTTTGATCCGCAAACTGGGACTGACAGATTCCCTTTGAACTCACGTCAGTAATTACAGTTTGCTTTTACACAGACGTATCTTGTTTTGTCCTTTTCAAGGAACCATTATTGGACTCGCAGGACAGCGGGTTTGCCTGAAAGGTCAGAGGAACTGATGGCTGTTGAATTGATGAGCCCTTCACGTTCAGATTAGCAGTGGAGTTCAATGTCATTTGGTTTTTCAGTAACAAATACTTTTACCACAGTTGTGTAAATGATAGTGTTTCAAACTGTTAACAGAGCTTGATATAAAAAACCTGTTGCTATGGACTTTCTGAATTAGATTGTGTCAGTCAGACTTACTGTTATTATGTCATTTCTGCTTCTTTTGTACTATTATAAAAAATAGTTATAGTTAAAAAAAGATGGTCTTTCATTATTGCTGCTGGGTGCTTATAGCACATATGTCAGGTCTTTGACAGTGTGGTGCATTAAAAGTGTGATGCATTAATTAAACTCAACAGAGCACTATTAATTTTATAAATTGTAAGCATCTGTCATGGAAATGCATTAATATGTATGATTATTGCATCGCTTCCCCTGAAGTTTAGTCTAAAAAGTGGAATTATAAAGCAAAATAGTAAAATTCAAAATAGAATTTAACAAACCCAAAGGGCAATTTTTATTGTGATGAATATTTTAAAGGTTGAAAAAGTCGTTATAAATGATTCAGGCTGCCATGTTCATCGTGACAGTTTTTGTTTGCTTTAGTATCTTAGATTGAGTCACATTTTGAAGACCAGCCTTTCAATTATTCATTTTGAAGATCTGACCACAAATTTCTTTTGAATGGATGCTGTTCATTATTTATGATGAATTGCATAGTAAGATTACTTTAAAGCTGGCCGTGGGGACCACTGCAAATTTGTTGAAATTTAACAATGAAGTTTAATAAAAAAAAGTCAATAAGACTTATGGGAGTTAAACATTGCTTAAGGCTGTTAGGAATGACTTGTACAAAAGGTGTCTAGTTTAAAAATATTGTTAATATTTTAACTACAGAGAGCAATTAAGGCTTTGGTAGGATTAAGCTTCAACATCTATGTAAACTCTGAATAAATGTCATTTTTTTGTTGTTTGGCATGCAATGCATTGTATGATCATTGATCATTGATCTTTAAATAATAAAAATAAGTTTAGTGAACTAAACTTCATATGCTTGTCTTGCATACGACAGCAATGGTAAGTTAGATGCTACAAAAATGTGTGTTTGACATGGAGTACATTTGTATTCATATCATAATTTTGTGGATACAAACGTTGGTAAAGTGATGCACATGAGAGAGACTTTGGAACGGATTAAAGCTTTAATATCAAGGGTCAGCAGAGATTAAACGCTGTCAGTGCTTTTAATTGAGTATTAATTCATTCATAGACAGCCAGATCTACACAGTGGAGTGGCTGAGAAATGTGTCAAATGACAGATTGTCGTGCATCTTTTCAAGTGAACTTCATCAGTGAGTCTGTCTGATTTGATGCGTTCTTGATCAGTTTAAAGTGCACTGCACATTTCATCGAATTGTACAATTCTGCTGTTTGAGTCTTGTGAGATTGTTTGTGATTAGATTTGTTATATTTTTGTTTATTTTGGTTGTGTGACATAATTTGCACCACTTTGGCTAGTTTTAATGTATTTTGTTTGATATAAAGTGGCTAGGGACGTTTGTATGTGCCGTCATGTTGTGCTTGGCAATTGATCGTGTCTCAGTAGAAATAAAGAGCCAGTTGATTAAATAAAACAAAGTTGGCTGGTAACCTAATTAGGCAACTTCATTCATAGTTTACATGGAACTGTAAAAACCATAATTATAGTCTGGCTACCTTTTGTTATGGCAACATTCAAAGACATAAAAACTCTTCACTAAAGAAAACATATGTGATGGCCTGCACATCCCAAACAGTTCATATATACATTACATTATATACATTTGCATTTATGCATTTGGGAGAGCGCTTTTTTCCAAACATTCAAGTTATACATTTTGTCAATACAGGCGCTTCCTGGGACTCTAACCCACAACCTTTGCGCTGCTACCGCAATGCTTTACAGGAATGGTATGCGCATCCTCAAATTGCATTTCAGGGTCTTCTTTATCACCCTTTAAATGCCCCCAAATGTCTTTGTGAGGTCCAGCCACAATCCAATTATCCAGCCTCTAATCAACGGGGGGTGTTTCCAACAGTGAGGATGACATTTGTTATAAAGAGATGATATGATGCCATCCTACAGCTGACAGCTGGGTAAAACCCGCTACTGTGTTTTGGTGACATCTCAGAGAAACTTGGCCATCCAAATGTGTGAGTTTGGCACTTCCTCAATGGCACTTTCAAAGTTTTCCATGAATGATGGAGGGACATTTCTTTGGCTTTTTGGAAACAGGAAAACAGCAGCTGGTGGAATGTCTCTATTGGACATCACAGGAGGGGCAGCCGGTTTCCTACCCCTGCAGAGAGCTGCCTGCTCGAGCTGTGAGGCTGAATTTGGCTCAGCTGATGGAAATGATTATTGTGCAGATTATTGTGAGAGGAGTCAAGCACTTGATGGTCTCAGTCACGCGCGTTATGAAAGATAATTGGTCTTCAGATATAATTGGAAAAATTATGATATTTCAGAGGAGCTGACTCAAAATATGCTTTGAGGAAATTGTACACTATAACCTCAACTGCTAATGCAACACCAAGGTGAAAAAAGTGCTTGGGGGACATGGATCACTGCCAGATTAATTCAAAATGTGCATTCAATCCTAGATCTGGCTCTCAATTATTAATAAATTAAAGCGCAAAGAATTTGCCCAGCTGACTAGTCTTAGGGCGAAGTGGAACTGGAGGATTGTAGAGCAATTTTTAGAATACGTTAAAAATTTTGTCTGTACAGTAAATCTACTGGTAGAGTGTGGCACAGGCCACCAAGGTCATGGGTTCGATTCCCACGTAACACACTTGCTGTAACATGAATGTAACGTAAGTTGCTTTGGATAAATGCTGCTTTTGATGTTTGCAAAATAGACTATAAAGAAGGTACATGGCTCTCCTTGTTGTAAATGTTACAGTAACACTTTTAGTAAAACAAATGACAGATGCATTCAATATTTCTGCAAAAGAAATACATGTTTTGCCGCATTTTCAGTGGTAACTTTAATTCATATTGCTGACATCCATGGCTTCCTGTTCTCCTGACTTGAATGTGTGTGCGTGTGTGGTTGTGCTAGCTCTCCCATGCTGCAATTGTCTAAAACATAGACAGAGCTTTCAGTTGTCTGAAAAGAGAGGTCCTGTCACCCTGGGGCTAAAGCGGCTGCCTCTTGCTCTCACCAAGCAACCTGCCTCCCTCCCTCTGTATTTTTTTCCCTATGTCTTTCTGTCCTTCTCTCCAAACACAGCTAGAACAGAAATAATAACTCTCATTTATTTCACAGATTTCCTACTCAACCTCAATCGCACTCTTTTCAAATCATTCCATTGGATTCTGTCACCGTAATGACACTTTTCATGGCTGATCCCCTTGAGTGGTTGTGAGAGAAAGAATTGGGTTCTTCTGACCAGACCGCCTCCACTCTGCTGGGAACCTGATTGTGCAAACTGCCGACTGGCCTTCCTTCCCCCTCCAAGACAGAAACGGAATACAAATCAGCCCGTAGTTCCTTTTATGGTGATTTGAATCACTACAAGAATTATAATGACTTGGAACTTATGAAAGGTAGTATTCATTCATTAGTGCAAGTCATGTTGTTCGTCCACCGTCACTTCTCGTAT